>PVJH01014669.1:0-56123 GCA_004026705.1 Nesogale talazaci | reverse complement strand
GCGCCCCAGCCCGTGGCAGCCTTTTCTTTCCAGCGAGGGAAAGCTCTGCTCGTTTTCAAGGCTGAAATGTCAGCCTGGCTTCTTCCAACGACGCCGCAGGTGTTGAAGGTCCCGCTCACCTTGGTGGCAGAGTAGATGGTCAGGAGTGGAACGGGTTGTATGCCGCTGGCGGAGGAGATGTTCAGAATGACCCCCTTCGACCTGCAACAGAGACCCAAGCCGGTCAGAGGAGTGGAAGCGTCTGCCGGGTGCTCGTGAACTACGACCCAGAGTCAATGGTGTGGAGCAGGGGGCGTCGTGGCTGTCCCCCCCCACCCGTGGCCCTCTCCTTGCTTTCGCTGGTGTGGGACAGGCTTGGACAATCAGGGAGGCAGCACTCAATCAGTGAAGAATCACTCGGCTCGCGCAGCCCTGGTTGAGTCGTCCATGCAGAGACGCCGGCTCTTCCGAGGCATCTAGCTCAGTGATGCTCTTTCCGTCCCTCTTGTTCTTGCGCGTGTTCCAGCCAGTTTGACCTCACAGGGCCCCTGTGGACGGACGGGCCAGAGCTGCGCCCGGGTCTCCTGCACTGCAACCTCCAGGGGAGCAATGGGCCAAGTCCGTTCTCACATGGAGCCACCGTGGACTCGAACACCGGACCACACGCTGCCAGGGCTCCTCTGACCCCCGGAGGGCCCCTTGTTTGTCCCCCCATCAGGAACCCTGTGGTGAACCGTTCATCCTGAGAGTCAGACCCACTCTCCCCCCAACAAGACCCACACCTCTGGAAGCCATAGTCCTCTTTTAGAACCGCTCTGCAGAAATGGAGCCTCTAACGGGTGCTTAGTGAAACCCCTGGCTCTCAGCCCTGATGACCACCTGCCCTGTCACCCTGCCTAGGCAAGAGACAGACATCCAGGTGGTAAACAAATGTGGCCTATAGGTTCTTAGAGTCTGTGATCTCCTTTTATCACAAGGGAAAGCTCAATTTCTGATGGAACTCATAGGAACCATTGAAAGGAGGAAAAAAAGTTACCAAGAATTTCGAACTCTATCAACAAATGAGTATAACTTATTTATTTATTTTTTACAAAAGGGAGTCCCTGGGTGACACAGAAAGGTGGAAGGTCTACTTGGAGAGGCCTCAGAAGACAGGGCAGGTGTCTCCCCACCTCCACCCCCAACAAGCCCCGGGGCAGAGTCCTGCCCTGGCCCACCGGAGCTTGCCATGCATGCAAACGGGCCAGAGGGAAATGTTGACAAAGAGCGATGTTGATATAACTGTGGTTGGGAACGTGTGGAATTAGGGTTGCTGGAATTTCTGCCACCCTTCCCTGTCAGACCTCTTCTTCTCAGGGTCCCCCCCCCCCACCTTCTTCAGCCCCCTGGCCCCATCACCACTCCAGGTTCCTTCCTCTGGCACAGTTTCTCATGGCCCTCTTTCAAATGGCCTTTTTTGTGTGTTGGGAGTTGGAGGGGGGGAAACATGGACTCTATAGACCAGCGATTCTCAACCTGTGGGTCTCGACCCCTTTGGGGGTGGACCGACCGTTTCACAGGGGTCGCCCGATTCCTAACAGTAGCAAAACAACAGTGATGAAGTAGCAACGAAAATAACGTTACGGTTGGGGGTGGTGGTGATGTGTGTGTCACCCCAACATGAGGAACTGTAAAAAGGTCGTGGCATGAAGAAAGTTGAGAACCACTGATACAGACTCTTTATGCAAAATCTTCAAAGGAACGCGATTAAATGACATCTGAATGATTTTTGACATAAATCTGAAAAGAAGTAATCTCCAAAGGTCACCTGGTCCATCTGCCAGCCTCCAGGCAAGATGTCTCTCGCACCAGCAGAGGGGCCTCAGCTCGGCACGTGCCCTGAGCAGGGTGCAGCTGCTCACGGGCTCTTGCTTCATTGGCACACAACTCCTCGCTCGGACTCACTTCCTAACAGCAGGGGACTCCAGGAGGAGTTTGGAGCTAACCGTCAAATTCCAAAATTGCATTAGGGTTGGGAAGAGCCTTGGAAAGAGGTCTTTAATGCATTTCGTCCACCGGGCTTTCGAAGCTTCTGTTTGGGGGTGTTTTTCTGTAAGTTCGCGTCAGGAGTCGGAAGGCGGCCTTTCTGAGAGAACAACTGCGGACACGGGCACACATTGACACCAAGTGGCTTTCACTGTCCGCCATCTGTGAGGAACTACTTTGATACACGTGGAACAAAGCCACGTTTGCTACTGGACACTTAAGAAACCTGTCACTCCTGATGCTTAAAATGCCGCTGCTTTAAAAGAAGACTGTAGGAACAGCTGTAGAGTTCTGTAACTATGACAAACTACTGGGCTTTACACTACAAAGGGGTGAATTTTATGGTCAGGCAGATAGCTCTCAATAAAAGTGTCTCAAAAACAAAAGACTGAAAAGATCCATGTCCTTAGGATGCTAGAATGGGGCACCTTTAAACTGAGAACACACGGTTCCTCATGGAGCAACTGTGTCACATATGTAACGCGAGGACGATTCTTATATAACATTCAATATGCTTTTTAAGAGGTCTTCCCCAAGCTTGGCATGCTGCACCTCGTTCCCATGCCGCAAGCATCCTTGTGGGTTGGGGGGAGGGGGTGTTGTTTAATTTCCCTCATACCATCACCAACTGCTACGTCCTCTCTGGTTGGCAGCCAGCGAAGGAAAATGCCAGTTGAACAGAACTGCAGATGCTGAGGTTTCCCACGGAAGCTCCGCCCACAGCCTCGGGGTCCACCCGCTGCGGCACCTGCCTGCTCCACTCCCCTCAACTCACCTGGGGCACTTGGGCTTGCCTTTGGTGAAGTGCTTTACATTTTTTCTTTCAGTAATCACAAATTAAAGAAAAAAAGCTTGGCATCTTTACAAGTTTAACTTCCTCAAAAACGCCTAAAATAGCCCATCTCGACCACACCCAAACGCGCTCTTTGCAATTTCCCTCCCTAAAGCAAGAATTCCCATCGCAGAAATTCATCGAAAGGTAATAAAACCTTCTTTCCTATTTCCACAAATATTACAGAACAATTTTCAAATGTCTCACCCCTGCGTACTCCGTGAAGTCACTAAAGTTTTTGATTCTGAAATACTCCCCATCCCTGCCAAAAAAAATTCAGAGTGGGTATGGAGAGCGCATTTGAATTAGTGAAAAGTCAACTATTTAGGATTCAAAGCATACTGGTAATCTCTTCAGAATCTCCAAAAAACTATCTTTTTTTTTTGGGGGGGGGGGGCGTGCATCACTGCCCTCTGGTGGTCATGGGAGCTACCCAGCCTTGCTCCTGGAGAGCTGTGGCTGGATTTGAACCTCCAAGCCAATGGGCCGCAGTCCTACACTCAACCACTATGCCACCGGGGCTAGGCCCCCCAAAATCTTCTAAAACAAAGGAAAGAAATGCCCCCAAATCTTCTCTTTTTAGGGGGCGTTACTGCCAAATCGTCTCTTAACATCATCTTCCCTCCAAAATACGTTGAAACAAATCCAAGCCCAATAAAATCTGCGGTGAGCAGTCTAGGCTGTGGCTAGTCCAGTCTAACTCCTGGGGTTCAGGATCGCTCCACAGGGCTTTCCAGGCCAGAACCTTCACATGCAAATAGCTAGGCCTCTCTTCTGAGGTGCCTGGCCGGGTGGTGTGTGTGTGTGTGTGTGTTGGTGAGTGGGGTGTGTGTGTGTGTGCATATGTCTGTGTGTGTTTTGAACTTCTGGTTCAGTTGCTCCACCCACCTAGAGATTCTGAGAATGGAGTCACTCAAATCACACTCACCGCCATTGCTTCCGACTCCCCGTGACCCTGCAGGGCAGGGAAGAACGGCTTCAGTGGGTTTCCGAGACATCAACGACTACACTCCCACTACTCCCTGAGAATATACCAGATCTGAGTCTACAAAAGGACAATAACATTTATACCCCAAAGACACCCATAAGTAGTCTTGCCTTTTGCAGTTTCAGTAGGGAAAACACCTCCTCTACAAATCTCCCTTGACCCCGAAGCAGACATATTTGCCTAGCAAACACCACACCGGATACCCACCACCACACAACACAGGCTTCCCTCTCCCCACTCACTCCTTTCTCCCTCGAAGCATATATCTTATTCAGCTCAGTTCTGTCCGAAGCATAAAGGACACACTGGTCTAGGCAGCCTCCGGCCTTGTCCTGTCTATCTAGGCTTTGTGTGGACGCTGGGGGCTGGGAGCTACAAGGGACCCGTCTGCAAACTCCACCACCTTGTCTCACGCTAATCCTCCATCTGAGCAGCATCACTGACGTCAGGCCCACGACAACTCAGTTCTAGAAAACCGAAGTCAAAACAGGGCAAATGTACAGGGAGCCCTGGCTAAACTCTCATTTTCCTGGGACTTGGGGAACAATTCCCAGACGGGAAGGGACACTGCGAGTGTTTGTGGTGGCGCTGTAATGAAGACTCAAGTTGCTCAGACGTTGGCCGATGTCCTAAGTGAAGGCAAACAGTTTTCCCCAATACAAGGTGCTTAATTCATCCTCTGCTTACTTGCGGCCAGGCACCCGGGGTGTCTCAGTGCGACAAATCACCGAGGAGCCAGTAGAGCAAAAATCCTACAGACACAAAGCAAGGATCCCCCACTGCTGGTCTGGAAGCCGCATCTCCTAGAAAAGTATTATCTTCAATGACTAGCCCTTCCACAACCAAATCCTCAACCTCCTCACCCAACCCTACAAAACGGGCATCGACAGCCAGATGGTCTCATAATGGTCCGTCCCGTCTGTGAAATTCCCCTGACCAATACGCTCCGGAATTGTCACCTGATTATAAAAAAATTGCCGAAGACCCTACTCTTCAGTAACGGGCCCCCTTTTAATCAGACTAGTGTGGGATCTGTGGCTGAGGCTCGATGACTGCATCGCAGCTATCAAGGGAGACTCTGATGTTCCTCTTCCTTGGTAGCTTCCTCCTGGCTCTGCACTGCTGGTGAGAGGGAGTCATGGTGATGGTGATGGTGATGGTGATGGTGTGTGTGTGTGTGTGTGTGTGTGTGTGCATATATGCAGCTGGGGAGCTGTGTGACCGCAGAGCCCCCTCCTAACATGGACAGGTGTTGGGTTTGAGGGCAAGAGAACTGGTCCCCCAAAAGACCCGGTGGCAAGTCTCCCCAGTGCTTTTGTCTCTTAGGAGAGAGCCCCTAAGTGTGCCGTTGGAAGGGCATTCCTTTTTTTAGCTCTGACAGGATCCTGAAATTGGTACAGAGAGTTTTCTCACAGACTCTCGAGAAGACCGAGAAACATGAAAACAGAGCTCGGCGTCAGAGAAGAATCCGGGAACACGGGGATCAGGTATATAATTAGAACCAGCAATCCAAGTACTTATATTATGCAAATATCGCATTGTGGAAGGAAGTTTGCAAACATTTAGCACATGAAGGAGCAGAACCTGCCCTGCGGCACCATAACATGTCATAATTCCACCTTAAGCAATACAGTATGAAAGTGGCTATTTTTAGCTTTCCCCCGGTTGTTATGGCAACCACCTCCTGGCTCCAGCTGTACACAATGTTTATAATTCCAGGGAAGTGGAAAGAGCAAGTTTCCTCTATAATGTAATTATGCACGTTCTACTTCTGGGGTAATAATACCTTAGTTTGATTACAGATACTTGTTTGGTGATAGTCAGTTGGCCTTAGGCGATAGTTCCAGAGGGGTTGGAAAATCTCATGCAGCAGAGGTAGAATCAGTGAAGAAACGGAGAAGGGGATAAAAAAACAACTCTAAACCTCACCACAACAAAGGATCTTTCTAGCAGGTTCTGCTTTGTTCGGTGGAGATACCAACTGTGGGACATAGCCATGCCTGTGGGGGCGGTGGAAAGGGCCCATCTCGTTGTGTGTAAATAAGGTGGTCAGGTGGTGTTGGCCTGGAGTCTCCTTTCTCTCTGGGTAGTGGTACGGCTGGCCACGTACCAGTGACAGGATTGTGGAAGGACTGTGAAACGTGCAGCAAAATCATCCCTAAGACCACTTCCCTCATCGCCACTCTTCGTTAAATGCCAAGGAAGAGGCTTCAAAGCTCTGGGAGAGAAGCATTCCTGGAGTGGAAGGAGCCTGGGACCCCTGAATGAACAAATGGATAGTGCGGAGTGCCGGCTCTGAGCCGCAGTGAGGGAACGAGAACTCTGCATGGTACTAAACCACTGGGCCTGCGGGTGGGCTGTGGCAGCAGCTGCCTTAATCTGACTAACATATCTAGGCCCTCTTTTTGTTTTGTTTTCTTTTTATTTGTGGCATCACTGCTCTGGTGGGAGTAGGAAGCCCAGCCTTGCTCCTGGAAAGCTGCTGCTGGATTTGAACCATCAGCCCTGTGGCCCGCGGAACCGCACACAACCACTGAGCCACACAGAGGCTCAGCCTCTCTTTTTGTTTTCTTAATAATTTAAAGAGAACATTTATTGAGTCTTTTTTTATTTTAACCCACATGGAAATGGATGTTCTTTTCCCTAATCCAAAGTACTATCAAAAGCCCCTTGTGTCCACTTCAGCGCACAGGCAAGGATGGCGGCTTCTGGCCAGATCGTCTCGGGGGTGCAGGGAATGACTTCACGTGGCCCTTCTAGTCACAGTCTCTGTGACGCCCACGCAGTGGGGGGCTGGGGAGGTGGCACTGTGCGGATGAGGAGCCCTGGCTCGCCGAGGGGGCCGGACAGCCTGCTGCTCATTCAAACGGGTGTGTGCAATCTGTGATGGTTACGGTTATGTGTCGTCTTGGCTGGGCCAAGATTTTTAGTGGTTTGGCACTTCTGGAATGACCGATTTTGGCAGTTCTCCCTCACTGCTGCCAACCCATCGCTGACCCACAGTGTCCTCGCCCTGTCCAACTCCAGGGCTTCTGCTTACAGGTTGAAAGTCCAGTCTTTCTCCTGTGAACCATGCAGATCACAGGCCTATGCCTCACCACCAGGGCTCCATGGCAGTTACACAGTGATGTCATTATCTTCTATTTAACGATCTGATGTGACTAGCCACTGTTTGGTGATTGTGTTGTAAACCCTCGTCTTTGTACCTGTGATTACAGTCCCACCGGTGAGTGAGTTGCTCTGCTAATGAAGCAGGGTAAGGGTGGGATGTATTTTGAGTCCCCCCATCTTAATAGATAGCGGGTGTGACCCTCCTTACTATCCTTACTCAAGCCACATTTTTGCATTACTTTGCTCAAGGAAAGGGGGTTGTCTTGAGGGTGTGGCCTGCATCAAACACATAGGAATGCACTGACAAAGTTCCCCCGCTGGCGTTGTGGCCAGAATCCAGTTCGGCATCAGTTCCTATAACTGGAATCTGACTGATTTGCCAGCGTCTGCAGCTCTGTGAGCAAGCAGCCTGTTGCCCGACCTGCTAACTTGGGTTTGTCAGCCCCAGCAACTGTGTGAGCCAGAGGAAGTTGCTAGCCTGGGTGCTTTCTACAGAGCTTTAGGGCTTGTCATCCCCCACAACTGTTTGAGCTATTTCCTTAATGGCTCAGGAGTTCTGTGATGTGCTGCAGCAAATTATGGAGCCCCCAAATTAGAAGGAAAATACTGAGCAGAAGAGTAATTGGTGTGAGAGATGACGGAACGGTACAGCAATATGAAAAAGTTGGCTACTTAGGATATCTTCGAGTTCTACTTCAGAGAACCAGTATTGTACTGGTCATTCTAAAGAAATCAACCACATCATTTCCAATCTCAATTTAATATCAACTCAATTTCTTACATGCTAAAAGACATGTCACTTTTTGTGTATTCCATGAGGGACCCTGAGTAGTGAAAGTAATTAGTGCAATTTTGAGTCTAGCCAGAAACCCCTTGGAAGATCAGTCTGATGATCTACTTCTGCCAAATCCACCACTGGAAAGCCATGGGAGCACAGTTCTTCATACGTGGGTTCACATGGGTCAGGACAGACTGTGCCAAGCTCCTCAGCCAAACAAAGGGGCTGAGCCTCCCCAACAGTATACTTTTTCCACAAGCATTGACATTCCGACGACTCTTTGAATCCAATATTGCTATCACACAAAACGATTTCACAATCCCTTTCTCTTTTGATATGGCTTTTATGAGCAAACATAAAACCTCTCTTTACCAATACCTCTGTGTAATGAGTATTTCTGTCTTAGTGGATGGATTTACTATCTTGAATGACTACCATGTCACTTATGGCGGCTGTCAAAGCCAGGATTAAGGTAGTATTTACCCTCCCCAGTTGTACTTGGCCTGCCTCAACTTCCTGTCCTCTCTCAGGGTTGGGCTCTGGTTCGGGCACTGTCACGGAAGAACCTGACCACTATGGGCACCCACCCACTGCCAACAAAGGAGAAGTCTGAAGTTTTTGGAGGGGAGTTTTACTCAACTAAAGCCACGAAAAGAGACAGACAAACCGCACGCATACGTGTGCTGGAATTACACGCCAAAGTGTCTTTAGAGGAGTTTTTCAAACGGTTTTTATGGTGCAACACAATAGAGTCCTCCCCTCAGATTTCTCCTCTGTACAAGAGAAGTGCCTGCTCTCTTAAGGCAAATGGGATCTCAGCAGGGGGCAGAGTATGCAGTCAACAAACATTAGCTGTCACCCCTGCCTGAAGCTGGTCTTCGGGGTTTCGTCACAGATGTAGCCCCCCGCCTTGGGTCATCCCTTTTCCAGGCTGTGCCTTCCACACTTCCAGCCACTTGATAGGCCGAGGCAAGCCGGGCCAGCCCTACATGCAACGCACCATCGGAGTGCTCCAGATGCAAGCCTGGGGCTTTAGGGGGCTTTCTTTGAGGGCTGAGTCATTATGCAGGTTTTTCCCAGGAAGAAAGTAGAACTTAGTTCCAAGTTCGCACTGAATCCTTTCCCCCAAACAAGGCCTCTCGCCCCTATTGCTCAGTAAGGTGCTAAGGCTCTTAGTGGCTCTGTCCAGGATTGTGCTCAGGCTGGGCATCTTTACAAGAGCAGGCAGCCTCGGTGGCTGAGGGCTTCGAACGGCCGACCTTTGGGTGAGCAGTCCCAGGCTTACTCCCACCGCACCACCAGGGCTGCTCTTGCCTCCTCGTCCCAGAGAACACCCACGGGCTGAGTGGACACAGCCTTTTCCTCCTGGGGCTGGTCTGATATCTTATAACCCCTTCCAGACAGGCGC
The DNA here is from genome assembly GCA_004026705.1 of Nesogale talazaci. NCBI lineage: Eukaryota > Metazoa > Chordata > Mammalia > Afrosoricida > Tenrecidae > Nesogale > Nesogale talazaci. Next base: position 47,002 of record PVJH01014669.1, on the reverse strand, counting down.
TCCCTCATCCCCCAGCCAGAGGGGGAAAAGCAGAGGCTGAGTCCGGGGCCCTGACCGAGGCGTGCAGACAGCTTTCACAAGGTATTCCCAGGAACATCCCAGGGACGCTCCCGCCCCCTCAGAAGAGCAGGCCATTGAGTTCGTGATGGTGACTCAGGCCCCAGTTTAATCCTGCTCTCACAGGAGCCCCGGCCACCCTGGGGCGGAGAATGAAAAAGGAATCGAGTGGCGAAGGCCTCTGCCGCCTGCCCGATGACTCACGCTCCACAGTGACTCGCCGGCACATTTCTCTGTCTCTGAAACAGGGAGGCCAGGTTCATTAGTCACTTTAATGAATTTCTCAGAGAGAGGATTCTCCCCTATAAATAAGAATGAGCCCGGCCTCTGTAGTGTTTGTTGTGTGAGCTCGTGACTCACCTTTCTACCATGGCAGGCAGCACCAACTGTGTCATCTGCAAGAGAGGAAAACAAGCAGTCGTGATGGCTGAGGACGCAGGGGGGAGACAAAGAGGCAGGAAAACCCACTCCCACAGGAGAGAAGGGAATCACAAGGCCGCGCACTCACCTTTCTATGTTCCATGTGACTCGGCTTAAAAACAGAAACACAGGAACTTGACTAAAACGAGACTGGTCTGAAATGGAAGTGCCGATGCTGACTCTTCCCAAGCCTCTCGGACAGAGCAGGACTGTCCAGAGGGTTCCTGGAACACTACACCTTCCAGGAGCCGGCAGCCTCATCTTTCCGCCTCGGAGCATCTGGTGGGTTTGAACCACCAACCTCGGTGTTAACATCCTGATGCTTATACTCACGGAACCACCAGGGATCCTTAACACTGGCTTCGAGATCTTCAAACAGTAAAGGGTCTATGGTGACATCTTATGGCTCCCCAAATTCATTCAAAAATCCCCTACCTGCCATGACTACCTAAGTGTTTTGTGTGTGTGTGTGTGTGTGTGTGTGTGTGGCATCACTGCCCTGATGGGAGTAGGAAGCCCAGCCTTGCTCCTAGAGAGCTACTGCTGGATTTGAACCGTCAACCCTGTGGCCCGCAGTCCTGCACACAACCACTATACCACCGAGGCTCAGCTGGGCCTTCTTCTTTTTCAATGCTTCCCTACAAGCACAGTGGCCTTCTACAAAGACTGGTCTCTTCTGACCAGCAGGACCAAAGCCTCACTGTCCTTCCCTCCTAGGTCGAGCTAGTTGTGAACAAAACTCATTTGACGGAAAGTTTAGAGGACCTGGGAGCTCTAGGAAGCCACAGGTGAATAAGGCAACCTCTGCATTTGGAAAGGAACTCAATCGTGGTCGACTAATACAGAGAAGATGATGAAAGAGGCTCCTGTCAACTCTGCTCTGAGATAGCTTTAGGCAGGAAAAGTTAAAAAGTCCAGTGACTTAGTCAAGGTCACATGGCAATTAACTGCTGAGGATGGAAAAGGAATTTCCTACTCTTGGATCCTACCATTCTCTAGGAAACAAATACTCCTCTGTAGCGCAGAGGTTTGAAGACAGGCTAGGCATAGGGATGTCAAGGTTTCTGTCTTGAGTAATACAGTGTCTTAACCAAGGCATACAATAGTGTGATTGGGTGGGGGTGGGGTAAATCTGCCAGAAAATCTGGAACCAGCCAATCTTTGGACCCACAAAATAAGAGAAAAAACTTGTGAGACTTTGGCTTACATCGTTCCATGTAGTTTTCTCTCTTACATACACGTCTGAACTACCCAATAAAACTCATCTTGACAGAACAAAGGGGGTGGGGTGGGGGTGGGAGTAGGAGAGCAGAGATGGCTCTGCTCCACCCCCCACCATCTTCATTCATTCTTTTTTCCACAGCAATGGAGAAGCTGGGCATTTGGCTTCTTTCCCGCTCCCATTTCCCCATAAAAACTACAATTCCTATCAGTTCTGTGCCACATTTGAGATCCCCCGGGGTAATAGGAAAAGGTTTCTAGAGCAAGTGCCTTACCCCCCCTCTTCCCTCGACTCGTGGAGACGGGTCCTACATCACAGGTTATAACATTCTGAATCCCAAGGGAGGCCATGTGTATAACGGACCCAACAGAGAGAATGGCACAGGGCAGGCCCTCGTGAGAAATTAGTGTCCATATTGTCGGCACGACTAAGTGTTCAACGACTAACCCAAAGGTTGGCAGTTGGAAACCGCCCCCCGGCCCCACCACTCCTCGAGAGAAGAGACCTGGCAATCTACACACATGAAGATGACAACCCAGGAAGCTCGGGCACTTTCCTTTATCTTCTGGGGTACCCTATTGAGATGAAATCATGGTCAGCATGGACTGTGCTATGGGGTCCAGGACCCCTGAGTATCTGCAAGTCTACCTTGCAGCAAGTTGCAGCCCAGGCATATTGTGTGGTCATTGATGTCACACAGGAGTTTGGGGCAGTTCCATCAAATCATGTGAAACTATCCCAGTCTGGCTCATCACGGGGTGGCAGACACGCCCTACAATGAGACGGCAGTGTTCGACCATTGGGGGTCTGGTGAAGTAGTGGGGTACATGTTGGGCTGCTAGCTGCAAGGTCAGCAGTTTGAAAGCCCTGCTGCTCAGTGGGAGCAAGATGAGGCTTTCTACTCCTGTGAAGATGTCCAGTCTGAGAAATCTGCCAGGCCAGTTCTACCCTGTCCTACGGGGCTGCTGTCAGCCAGAATGGACTTGATGGCAGGGAGTTTGTTCTAAAATCGGACTGCATGCTTTACACAGATACATTTTATGATTATGTAATAAAGTATCCCAAAGTAAAGTTGTTCAGTGAAAAGAGTTTTTTCCATAACCACATGGGTGAGAAATAAAGAACAGGAACCACTAAGTGACATCTGATGCTACTTTATCAAACACAGGAGGGTAAAGGAACACTCGGGCCCTGTTGTGCTTATAGACTTGTAGCCTAGAGCAACACGAAGCAGGAGAGAGGCATTCTTCTGCCATAGAGAGTGTTCAGGGTTGCTGTCAGCGGGGAAGGCGGGGAAAGAAATCCCCACCACGCCATGCTGCACAGCGGTAACAACCGAGACGAGGGCAGAGGGCACGGGCACAGGAAGCAACAGCTCTGTCTGGGGAATTGGGCAGAGTTTTTCAGATTGCATTTCTATGAAACTCAGAAAGAATAAATTGCAAATCGGAGCTGATTTAAGCCAAACGCTGCCACTGAGTCAAACCCGATCATGGTGACCTAGATGAAGGAGAATGACCCCTGTGAGGTACCGAGGCTGAACATCTTTGTGGATGCTGGTGTTAGGTGCCATGGAGACGGTCCACCTCATCGTGATGCCACGTGGCAGGGAACAAAACACGGCCTGGGCCTTTACCACCCCACAGTTGTTCTTGCTTGGTCCCAGTATTGCAGTCACCATGTCAATCTCTTTTATCAAAGGTCTTCCTCTTCTTTTTTTTTTGCTGCCCTTCTGGTCTACCAAGTACGATGTCCTATTTTCCAGGGACTGGTCTCTCCCGATGCCTTGTCCAAAGAATGTGAGATGCAGTTGAGCCATCCTTCCTGCTAAGGAATATTCTGCCTTGACTTCTTCTCGAACAGATGGACTTGTTCTTCCGGCAGTCCCTGGGACTCTCAACATCGGCTGTCAGTACTCGGATTCCAATCCATCGATTTGTCTTCGGTCTTCTTTATTCGAGACCCAATGCTCACATGCATATGAAGAGCATGACAATACCATGGTTTGGGCCAGGCACACCTTAGCCCTCAGAGTAACATCCTTGTTTTTTGACACTTTTAACGAGGATTTGCACAACAGCTGTACCCAATGCAGTGCATCCTTTGGTTTGACTGCTGCTTCCGTGAGCAGTAATTGTGGATCCAAGAAAGAAAAAATCCTTGACCATATCAATCTTTCCTCCATTTGCCAGGGTGCTATTTACCTCCTAGTCCAGGTGGGAGATTTGTTTTGTTTCTCGTGAGCTGTTACCCACACTGAAGGCTGCAATCCTTGATCTACATCAACAAGTGCTTCAAGTCCTCCTCGTTCTCAGCAAGCCAGGTTGTGTTACGCGCAGGTCGGACTAGGTCTTCCTCCATTCCTGATGCCACATTCTCTTCTTTAAATAAGTAACCCAACTTCTCTGATGATTTGCTCAGCATATCATCTTTATGGGAGTAGAAAGCCTCGTCTTTCTCCTCAGAGCAGCTGGTGGGATCAAACTGCTGGCCTCGGGGTGAGAAGTCTAACATGTAACCTACTACGTTACTAGGGCTCTCGGGGAGGGGAAAGAAATCATTGACAACTATTTCATTCCACCGAGATCGACTATCAATGTCCATAGAAGCAGTGCAGAAACCAAAGATGTATTGCACTTGGGAAAGCTGCCAGTGAAGAACTCTGCCCAGTTTTAGAAAAGCAGAGATGGCAAGGACTAAGAAGCTTCTGGTCTAAGCGAGGGGCTTTTCAGTTGCTTCACGGGCATGCAAGAGTTGGCCATGAAAAGGGGAAACTGCAATTAGGGTGCGGGTGAAGAATAATGAATGTGCCGAATAGAGCAAGTATATTGGGGAAAATAAATCCCCTTTAGAAGAAATACTCAAAGTTCCGTAGAGGTAAGGATGGCAAGGCTTTGGTCTGCTTACTTTGGACACAGCGCCAGGAAAGATCCGTCAATAAAAGATACCATCATGTGGGGGTAAGCAGGCTTTGTCCACCCCCACTATCTGAAGACCTGCTCTTCTGGGACAGGAAGGACTAGGGAAACCAAATTCCCACCCCTCACCCGAGGCTGCCAGATACAGCGGGAGGGGGGAGAGGGAAGGAAGGAACCCCCCAGAAGACACATGGACTCAACCACCTCTGACCAAGGAGATGGTGAGACCAGGGGGCAGGAGGCATCTTTAACCTCTTATTCTGAAGCTCCCCACGATCTGAAGAAAGGAGAAGAAAAGGAGTCACAAGGAGGGGAAGAATGCCAATTATTAATGTATGGCTATCCAAGAGCATAGTTTGCTATTGCACATGGCTGGGCTGATTGCACTTGCATTTAACCCTACCTCCTGCACTGCCTTCCATGCTAGGACAGCCAGATGGACAGATGTACCCCAGGCCTATTGAGATGCATGGAGTGTTTGTTGTAAAGATAGCTTCTGTGCATCCTCAACAGTATCTGAGAACATTTTTTATTAAGCACATTTCATACGGGGACCATAATGCTTAGCTAATGTATTGTTACTGTAAAGAAGTCCCCAAGCATTTAATGAAGAGAATCTATTTTTCAGTTACCAAAGTCCCGGCCGAGATCACCAGAAACAGAATGGAGACTGGTAACAGAAATGTCCATATCCAGGCCCGTGATTGCGTGCGTGCATGTGCTTACACATTTATAGTGAGGAATGACTTTGTTAGACAAGGTGGGGTACCGAGTGGTGCACACAGGAATAGCACTTGTCAGCTTAGCTCTCTCCTCCAAAAGAAGTCAAGTGGAGCTGCAGTAATTCGTCTGGAGAACTCCCTGCAAGTCCATCAGATCTGCTGACCAGAGATCCAGCAGCACAGGGGTAGGAAAAAATAAATGGTGACACAATTTTAAAGTTTAACTCTGGATTTTTTTAAAAAATCCAGACACAAACATTTATTTCCACATTACCATGTAAAACAACAATAAGAAGGTAAAAAAACAAACAAACCTCCTTTACTTAGGAGAACGTGGAAACAGAAAGTCAGACATCGGACACTGTTCATTTTTGTTGTTGTTGTTTTGTCCTGAGACTGTGTGGATGTTATGTTTTTCCATTGTGGATGGCAGAGTAGGGCCAAGCAAATTAGACCCGACAAAATGAAAGCCCCACACGACACAATGAGATTTAGCACAGCATGCTAAAGATGAAATTTTTTTTTGATGGTCTTCAATGTATATAACATGCTCAAATCATATTCTTCATGCATGTGGATTAAAACACGAGGAGTTGTTCACACTTGCATCTTATGACATGGAGAAGACGTGCAGTCACAATGGAGGAAGCACAGTTTCAGCACCTGAGTACTAAACACGTCACGTATGATCAAGGATCAAATGAGTAAAGACACATATGCTCAAGAAAAAATTAAATTCTTTCATAAGTCTCCCCATTTACACAGTCTCCAAGTTATTTCTCCTTGTTGGTCACAATGGGAAATATCACTCTCTCTCTCATCCTCCCTCTGTCAAATAATGGTGGCACCATTGGTTAAGTGTGGAACTGAAAACTCCAAGGTCAGTAGTTCAAACCCATTAACCACTTCTTGGGAGAAAGATGAGGCTATCTGCTTGCATAAAGAGTTACAGCTCCGGAAACCCTTTTCTAAAGCAGCCATGATCAGAATCAACTTGAGGGCAATGGGTTTGGTTTCAGTGATGACGACTGAAAAGCTCTCCACAAATCTGATTAAACCATTCTCCATTTAACCCGATGATAAAGTCCAATAAATCCAATTGGAAGCCTCCTTTCTTTAAGTCCGAAATAGAGACAGATCTCAATACTGTGCATAAGTAAAGATGCTCACATCCAATTAAATTCTTGTTAACATCAAGTGTTAGGATATCTTAGCAATGCCATTAGCAGCCTCGTTTTACTTTACATACATTGACTTTTATCTTGCGATCTGGTTATTTATACCAAATACACCAAGCTTTTCTGTGAAGCTGCACTGGCTTTCTGAACCCCATTTCACAGCTTACAAGCTGTTTCAGGAGTTAACTCAATATGCTAAGTTAGGCCTTCTGCAGGTGACAAATGTTGTACGAGGAAACATTTTGTGTCTCTTACTATATTGGTAAGAGGGCTGCCATAACCTGGGAGTCTAGTGGTTGAGACCACTAACGCAGCAGCGCTAAGCGGGACTTCCATGCATGTTTTCTTCCATGCTGATGCTGTTTCCAAAAGCATCCCAACCACCACTCAACTACCCCAACTCAGAGAACAATATCCCCAATGGGTCTCTGAGGCTCTCAATCTTTACATTAAGCCTCAGTTTTCTCTTGGAGAGAGGCCGAGGGACTTGAACCACCAACTTTCAGTGCGCAGCCTAACACAACTCGCTGTGCCACCAGGACCTCTCCACAAGAATATAGCAAACAATTTCAACGTAGTTCTTAAATATAAATAGACAGTTGCTACAATAGTTTATCTACAACAATGAGACATTCAAATCCTCTTTGGGGGGGGGGGGGAAGCACAGTTTCCTATTTCTATACCCGTATTTTCAATGATAAAACAACAACAAGCTGAGCCTTGGTGGTTGTGTGCGGGACTGTGGCCCACAGGGTTGACGGTTCAAATGCAGCAGTAGGTGTCCAGGAGCAAGGCTGGGCTTCCTACTCCCACCAGGGCAGTGATGCGGGAAACAACAACTACAATGAAAAACCACATTGGTGGCCATCAACTCGATTCTGACTCAGCAGTCTTGTAGGACAGAGTGGAAAATGCCCTTGCATTTCCAAACACCCTTCAAGGAAGACAAAAACCTCAACTCTCTTTGGTGAAGTGGCTGGTGGTTTCGAACTGCTGACCTGGTGATGAGACGCCCAGGTTTCAGTCCACTGTGCCACCAAGGTTCCAGAAGAGTTCCATTACTTCTCACCACGCAAATCCTGAAACCCTCCCAAACCAAATGCCCTGCCACGGAGTCCGTTACAACTTCGAGGGAGCCCCCTGTAGGACGGGACAGAACTGCGCCTGTGGGTTTCAGAGACTGTAAATCCGTCTGGGAGTATAAAAGCCTCCTCTTTCCCCGGTGGAGCAGCTGGTGATTTCAAAATGCTGACCTGAGAGCTAGAATAACTCAGAATAACCCACTAACACCACCAAGGCAAAAGTCCTAGCCACCTGAGACCAAAAGAGAACGGCCAATGTCTCCGATACCTCGCTCCCACACCTAGGCACTGCACCTTCTTGTGTAAAGACAGCCACCCAAGTTCCCACACAAGAGAAATGGGAGCCGTGGTGGCAGCTCAATTAGAATTCCTTTAGGGGACACCACATACTCAATGTCGAGAATGAAATACCTGCTGGTATTTACGGCCACCTAACTGCATCGTATGGCTGGGAACTAAATCAGAGGCCTACAACCCTCATATAAAATCAGAACTGTCATTACTGGTTCATTCAGGTGGGAAGATACATAATTCAGGACTACAGTGGCTAGCCAAGGAAATTCTCAAGACTGCTATGATTAAAGTCACGTGGTAACCAACCACATACTGCATAGACTCGAGGATTAGCCGACGCTAATATCAGCCAAGGCACCTAATTTCACCACAAAAAACTTGCATTAAAAATGTGCCGAAGCTGAGCCCTGGTGGCGTAGTGGTTGTGCGCGTGACTGTGGCCCACTGGGATGGAGGTTCGATTCCAGCTCCATGGAGCAAAGGCTGGGCCTCCTACTCCCACCACCGGAGGGCAGTGATGCCCCCCCCCCCCAAAAAAAACAAACAACAAAAAAAAAAGTGCCGAAAACTAGCTGAGCCATGGTTGCGGCCCACAGGGTTGACAGTTCAAATCCAGCAGCAGCTCTCCAGGAGCAAGGCTGGGCTTCCTATTCCCACCAGGGCAGTGAGACTACAAAAAAAGAAAAGAAAGAAAGAGGCTCAGGTGCACCTTGAGCTTCAAGATGACTATTTACAAATGTGCTGAAAGCCTCAGCTTATGTACAAGTATATATAGCAGCTGAGATGATAAATAACGGGGTTGGTTCTCTGGCATTGTTTATATTTTTAGCAACCATTTTGTACCGAGTTTGTCATTACAAAAGTTATTGCAAGTATTTCTAGAAAAGAGTTTTTCTACAAGTAAAATATTTTCTCTCACTTCTATAATCAGTAGTACATAGAACTCTATCATATCCTCAATTTTGGTCTCCTACTGCTTAGTATGAACACAGATCAAATTCAAATTATTGTTGTCGTAGATGACCTTTCAAATTTGGGGGAGGGAGTAATAACACTCCAAATCACATTCTTGTACAATGTCCAAAGACCCCAATGAAAAGATTACAATAAAATTCTAGATGCTTCAGCAACATTAGAACACCAACTCAGAACCACACTCACTTCCACGAAGCCAATTTCAACTCATAGGAACCCAACAGAATCGCCCACGTGGGTTTCCAAGGCTATAACTCTTCATTGGAGAAGACAGCCTCATCTCTCCCCCACGGCGCTGACTGGTGGTTTCAAACCACTGGCCGGGGGATGAGCTGCCCAAAGTGTAACCAGTATGCCATCAGAGCTCCTTAGAAAACAAATGCTGTCGCCGATGTCACCATCACAGACGAGCAGAAAACAGAAGGAGGCGACTTTCCCTAGAACTCAGGCAGAGTGCCAAGGCCTCCAGGCTAATTCAAGCAGCCACGAACAGCCACTTTTTCCACCTCAGTCCCTCCCCCTCCCCCCAAAACCTGCCTGGAGAAAACAGGGTCTGAATTCGAGCAACTCAATAAAGACCCCATATGGTTTACAAGAAAAACAATTTCCCAGATGCAAAGGCCTTAAGCAACTTTTCACTGGGGGTCATTAAAAGAATTTTGAAAACCATGGCCTACCAGTGAAAAGAGTTACATAAAGCAACAACAAGGTTACACAATGCCTATCTGGGAGACACTGGACGGTAAGCCCTTGGAAGCCACACTGAAATGACAGCACACCGTTCCTTGGGGGAGCTGGATAATTTGAGTGCTGTGACACAGAGGATACAGCTAATGAGAAACTCTTAGCATCCTACCTGTATGACTAACATGGTATTTACTGCACAGGAGGTAGAAAACCTCATTAGATACGTTTTTAATGCTTGAAATCCCCAAGCATGATTTGAGTCTCCTTTTTGTTAATGCTCAAGTTTTTAGGGACATAAAGAACCCTCCTTTCTGATGTCTCCCGCCCTACACTGCTTAAACTTTAAGTAAAGTGGCCGGATTCTAACATTGGTCCATTGACCAGGAGGTGGAGGGGTGGTGGTTAGAGGGGGCATATTCCCTTGCTGTTCTCCTGCCATTCCCTAGCTTGTCGTGCATTCTTTTAAAAAAAATTGGGACTTTTTAAAAATGCCGTGGAATGCGGGAAAAATTGATCAAAAACGGGACGTCTGGTCACTTTATCCTTAAGGCAATTTGACACCATGAGAAAAAAAGCTCTTTCCTTTTATGGTAAATTCTGTTTTATCTGATGTTAAAATAATTTAATAATTTTGACATCAGGTAAACTTCCCAGACTAGAGAGACCCATGCCAATTAATCATTTTGACCCGAAAGCCAGTTTATAAGCTCTCAACACAGATAAAAATAAAGAGAACGTATATACTTCTCATAACCTGTTGAGGTTAGAGCAGCCTACTACTGCAGGCTAAGAGTTTTCACTGTTTATTATTACTATTACTATTATTATTATTATTATTATTTAGCAGTGGACGACTTTGAGTAGCCCAGACCACCGACGTTTTCTCCGCGTGACATTACTCGGACACCCCAGCTCCTCTCTGAACAGAAAGCTCCTTAGATGGGCGCTCCAACTATGCCTTTATTTTGAATGAGCGCAAAGCATGGACCGAGCAGGCTGTCCTGCAGAGACATTTTGTAGACCGGCCTGAAGCAGCTCAGTACTAGGAAGCCCTAAGAACTGCATGGAAATACCCCCAGTAATTTGGCCGATTTTTAGGACTATACTGATAGCTGGTTTTCACTCGGATAAAGGCGCTAGATGTCAACTTGGAACGCTCTAAACTAGAAGAGCCCTGGGTGAAGGGTGGGAGGCAGCGAGGGTCATAATCTCTTTCCTAACGTAGTTCATGGAAATTCTGGGGGCCATTGGACTACTGATCGGCGAGCTGCTTCTCACTGATTTCCACACTAACTGAGGGTGCCCCTTCCTGGTACTCCTACACACCAGAAGCATAGAGCCTGGTCGGAGAAAACCAAGGAGTCTGCTTTTATGGACCAAGTACTTGTCATCTACTCCACGGGCAGTGCACGACACTAGACATTTTGGGCTGAGTCATCTATAGTAAATATCGGGGGTGGGGATGGCTTTTCAAAAGCATGCAGAGGTCTGAGGACCCTGTGATGTCAGAGAACCGTGGACACCGAAAAGATGGATTTAATGAAAGTCATCCATTCTAATCCTTTAGTTTTGCCAAGCAGATAGGCCACTGGGAGAGAGCAAACTGTCTGGGTTGGTTGCCTGGGACAAGGGAACTCACGTACCAATGCCACCTGGGTGAGGTGAGTGAGCCGGGGCAGACAGCAGGGACCGGGGGATGAGGTGGGGGTGGGGGGCTGTGGTGACCCGGGGTGCACGCTGAACACCTGAGCAGCCTCATTCGTCCTCATGCAGCAGGTTGGGTCTCCAATGCCTTGCTTTCCAAGAGAAACTAAAGATGTGGGAGTGAAAATTCCAACTTTTGAAAACACCACTTGAGTCAGCCCCAATACTGGTGGGTCACACCCACCCCATAGACCATTGGTTTGCAATCCTTGCCCTAGACCCAGAAAGATAACTGCCTTCCTTCCCATTCCACTGGATACCCAAAGGTGAGGAAGTTCTCAAAGATGACCTCAGCGTCAACAGCAGCAATGACCCCTGCTCACCTTCAAAGGCCCTCACACAGCAAGCACAGTCCTTATCTCAAAGAACTGGAACTTCTCCTTAAAATGATTCATCCATCTCATCAGGAAGTGTTGTGGACCAGCCTTCCATGAGGCCTGCAGGGATTAGGAGGGTGTCTAGAGTGAAAATGTCCCCAAGGCTCTGGTCTGGTTTTAGCTGCTGAGAGAGAGCTTCTTCGTGGTCTCTGACCACAAAGGTAGTCAATACAGTTACAATGCAGGGGACAGAAGACCCAAATCCTCACAACGGAACCAATAGGTACCATCATGATCAAAGCGGCAAAGACTAAAGTTGTCCAGGGCTTTGTCTTGCTTGCACTCGTAATCCTTGTGCATGGAAGCAGCAGTCAAGAGATGGCGCTGCATAGCATCGGGGACATCTGTCGCACAAGACCTCCTGAGAGTGCTGAAAATCAAAGTCACTTTGAGGATGGACAAAGGTGCACCTGATTCAGGCCATGGCACTGTCAACAGTCTCATATGCATGGGAAAGTGGGTCGCTGGATAAGGAAGCTCAAAGAAGAAGCAGTGCTTACATTCTGGTGTTGGCAAGGAATACTGAAAGTATCATGGACTGTTTTGGAAATACAGCCACAATGCATCCTAGAGGACAGAATGGTGAGACTTGGTCTCAGCTACTTTGGACATGAGTTTAGAGACCAGTCGCTGGAGAGGGGCAGAGAAAAAGAGGAGGGCCCTCCACAAGATGGACTGGCACCAGGGCGAGGATGGTGCAGGCCTGGGCAGGGTTTCGTTCTGTGATGCGTGCGGACACTAGGGGTCAGAACCCACGCCATGGCACCTAGCAGCAAGAACAACAAAAGTGGAACCGAACACCCAGGGAGGGGAAGGCATGCCACGCCCCAGGGACTCCCCACCCCTCACCATCGCCAGGTCCATGACTGTGAGTGGAGGGAACACACAAGCCTTCTATGGAAAGGGAGCAAAGAAGAAGTTTATCGCCTCCCAAGGGGCTCAAATTGTGATTTTAAAAATATCCAACAACAGTCTGGTCTTGGGAAGGCAGGCCACCGGCAAATTTGGCAAATGCAGAAAAACAAGTAAGCCAACTGAAGACCAACCAGCACAGTCAGATCTTTGGATTGCCGTGGAGCTCAGTGTCCAGCCGAACTGACACGGGACCTCTGGAGTTTGGGACACTTTCCCCCTCTCCAATGACTCCTTCACGAGTGATCAATGGCAGCTCAAGAATTCTGTTCACAAGCTCTCTTGGGGGTCAGGGATGGAAACCCCTTCAGATATATATGCAGGGCAATTTTAGAGCACAAGCTGCAGGGATCAAAAGCTCTTGACCCCACCCTAGCTGGCCTGAGGTCTGCACTCTTGAGAAGCATGCCTCTCTGAGCCTTTGGCCCCTGAGCAGACCTCGTCCAGGAGACAACGTGCTCTACCCACCTCATCGATCACCTATCAAAACCTTCAATGGCGCCCATCCTGTTACCCCAGCACGCCACTGCTCCATGGGGAATCAGAACAAGACTATACTTAACCCACAAGAATTTGAAGGCAATGCAGGAGAAACTGGCCTACCGAGCTTCTGAACACTGACAGGGTGGCGGGAGCTGTGGTAGCCTCAGTATGCTTCCTTCCAGGTAACCAGACAGCTCAACCACGTACGCCACTGAGAGCGAGCGAGCACAGGAATAAACCCACATGACTGGGCAAGATTTTAAAACGTGAAGCACCCAGCTAGAAGTGGAGAAAAATATTCAGGTGGCCTGGAAGAGTGAAACTGGACCCTATGATTAAACATCAAGAATCACAGTTAAACCGATGCGAGCTAATGTTCCTTTCCCAACATTCTCCCGGACCGCCACCTAGCGGCTCCACCTGGTGCTAACCTGCAATTCCTTTGGTCTGGAGACCTTCCCCTGCAATGGAGAGGACTGTGCGTGAGGTCTCTGTATGAGACAAAGCCGAATGGATGGGGGCTAACAACAGGCAAAAAATGCAAAATGTGGATCTTGGGGCATTTTCTCCAATCATCTGACCTACCAAAACGAGACAGAAGCCGATGGGCCCAAACAGATGTAGCAAAGCCATGTTCATGGAGTAATAAGCAGCATAGGACGTATAAGATGCTGCTGCTAGGGTTCCCCCCCCCCCACAAACACCTCTGGATTTGGGGGTACAGGTGCAAGGACACAAGGGCAAGCAGCTTTCTCCACTCTCCTCTGGTGTGCTATTGAACGACTCACTAGCTGTCATGTGGCTTGATGATGAGAGAAAACCTGGACCAAGCAAGACTGCTCTGCTTCTCATATAGGCCCTTTCTGATACATTGCTGGGGTGGCAGGCTGTGGACATCCATGCTCTGGGGTCCTTGATGTCCAAACCCACTGCCAACTTGCTGAGCCTGCCCCATGCAGACCCTGTAAGGACAGAGAAGAATGGACCCACAAGGTTCCCCATGCTGTGCTCTAAGGAAGCTTCCCAAGATTCATGGAGAAATGCAGACTGCCACATCTTTCTTTCGCTGCACAGCTGGTGGGCTTCAACTGCTTTCAGTGAATGGCCAAACGCTTGGCCACTATGCCGCCAGGGCTCCTTTCGGGGACGTATAGACCGCATAAAAACCCAAGATTCTAGGTCAGAGCAGGGCTCCCAAAGATGACTGCTACCGAAAATAGGGCAACAAACAGTGCACCGAAGGAAAAGGGCACATTTCACCCAAATATGGGGGAGCACCCCCTCAGCGGAGCTTTCATACTGCGCATTTTACCCACAAGGTGAACATCGAGCGACTCCGCTGAGTTAGTGCACCCAGTGGCGTAGGCCAGGAACGTTCTTTCTCTCTGGTCATGGTGATTGCTTTTCATAAAAGCATACACTGAGCCCTGGTGGCGAAGTAGTTGTGTGTGGGACTGTGGCCCACTGGGTTGGCGGTTCAAATTCAGTAGCACATCTCCAGGTGCAAGGCTGGGCCTCCTACTTCCACCAGAGGGCAGTGATGTCCCACCCCAAAAGTGGCTTTACTTGAACCTCGTTTTCCATGATGGTCAATTTATGATGAGAACAATGTGCTGCTGTGGACGTTTGTCTCCTGCTTGGGAAAAATGCCGAATGAAACTGTGGTGATGTTGAACACCGCTATGGTGACAACTCAAGTGTAACAGTGGTTTTCTTGGTTCAAAAAAGGGGAAATGTCGATTGATGGGAAACCTCCTTCTGGATGTCTATCAACTTCCCAAATGGACATGGATGAAACTGTTGCCAAACAATGGTCCATTGAAGAGATGAAGTTATCTGGACTGTCTTGAAACTCAGTTCAGCAAATTTTAACGGAAGATTTGGGAATGAGAAAGATTGCTGCAAATTTGTGCCTGGGGTTCTGACTAACCAGGAAAAAGTGCGTCGAGTGTAAACATGCTGTGCTTTGAAAGAATAGCTCCAATTCGACCCAGACTGTTTTTCCCAAGACCACAACTGGCGATGACACATGGTGCCATTGTTATGATCCTGAAAGCAAACATCAATCAGGCCTGTGTAAAATGTCTTGTTCCCCAAAAGCTCCTCAAGTGAAACCAAAGAGCACCGTGATACGCATTTGTTCTTGTTGATGTGAGGAGGACAGTGTGTTTAGAGTTCATTCCGCCAGGTCGGACTGTTAATCAAGGTTTCTGAAAAGATTGCGTTTAACAGTGTGCAACAAAAATGGCCTGAATTGTGGCAGATGTGGGGCTGGTTTTGCCACCCTAACAATGCACCTGCTCACGCAGCCTCCCTAGTCCCATGCACCTCACTCACTTGACCTCGCTCTGTGGACTTTTTTTGTTGTTTTTTGTTTCCTTGAATGAAGAGGGACATGAAAGGACAGAAGAAGATGTCAAAAAAATTAAGAGGGAGGTGTTGTCAGTCACCCAAACAGATGAGTTTGAAAAATGTTCAAGAATGTAATTGCAGATTTGGCAAATGTATTGTCATGGAGAGTACTTTGAAAGTGAAATTGTTTTTTTTTTTAATATATTTAAATACATGGCTTTGGAAATAGAAACGTTTTTTTTTGGGGGGGGGTACCCCCTTGAATACCAAGAGCAAACCAGAACAGCATGTAAGAGGAGGAGACCTGGAACACCACACACGCGATCTATGAAGCTGCTCTGTTCTCAGTCTAGACAGGAAACACACACACACACACATACTACCAATGGCTGTGCCACACTGCCACAAGAATGGCCTTTTTAAAGAGTAGATCGAATCCCATCTTCCATGTCAAAGCCTCTTGTGGCTCTCTCCCCTCACGAGCACCACATTTAGGTTCCTCCCCAGTTCTGGTCCAATTTGCTTTCTGAGCTTCTGATTAGCCACTATACAGCTGTCACACTTCTCTCTGCTTGTGATGGACTGTTCTCCTATCTGAATGGTCACTGGTCCACTGGGCTACAGGGACCTTGATGACAGTGACCATGCCTAAAGCAGGTTCTCTGCCAAATGCCACTAGACCCACAGTGAGCAAATTCAGGGTTCCGATGCCTTCTCCATTCCATGAGCACCCCACAAAGGGACAAGAAAATCCAGGTGGACATTTCAGACCAACTGAAGGATGATTGTGTGGTTTAAAGAAGACATATGAGAAGACCTTGAGAGCGCAGGTGCTTTTGAAGTGGAAATTGGATTGCAAAAGAAAGGCGCACATGTAAATGCTTTTAAAGTATACGATCAGTTCTTCTGTGTTGATAACTTCACAACAGCATGCTTCATAGGTGAGTCACAAGGGAGCATGTCTCCACAAACTCATTCCATGGGGATGCATACATAGGGCCATGGGAAAAAAAGAAAGTGGGAGAGAAGAAGGCATGGGCCCAAGAAGTGTTTTACAATTTGTCAATAAGACACTGGAGACTGATGCTATTTCATCAAATTTGGTGGGCAGGGCGAGGTGGGCAGGGGCTGGATTAATGGTTTCTCTGTAATGCTGTTTTATAACTGAGGCACACTTCCCTTTTTGGACCCAGTGTCTATGCAGGTACATGGTAGGATCAGATACTGCATGACGATTGGAACGGTGGTCATGGGCCATGGCAGCTGATTGGCTCTTGTAGGGTCAAGGTTGGAACCTTGACTGATTATTCTTAATATTGGCAGATAGTCAAAAATGCAAGTTTTAGGAGACAAAAGGACCAGAGTTTTACATGATAGACCAATGTATGCATATAACTATAGAGAAGCGGATGCTATAAGAATAAATACTAATCTATCTAGAATAAAAAGCCTGGACACTAGCTGTTACAATGATCACAAACCTAATTTTCAGTGAGTATTAGCAAATGTGTAAGACAGAGTTTAAGCTGATCATATTTTTTCATCACACATGAATACTGAACAGCGAGAAACACACATACACAGTTGTAAGATTCACATTTAAGCATTCAGGCAAATACATTAGATGATCATATATTTTAAAAAGAGTATATACCTGTCATTTTCAAAGGAAAACCCACACAACATAGAAACGCTACATCTGAAGTGATGTTCATTTTGATCAAAACACTTTGCTTGATAAAACATCACAGATACACATATTTACAAGAAATCTTCAGATCTAGGAATAAGAGTTCAATTTGTTTACTCATGTACCACATTTAAACAGAATCACATAAGCAAAAACCTTGGCTGTTTTTGACCAACAAAAAAGGATAGAGTAGGAGCAAATACTGCATTTTTCGGACCATAAGACGCACTACTCCCCTCCCCCAAAGTGGGGGAAAAACAAGGGTACATGTGTCTTATGGTACGAAAGTGTGGTACCCCAAAACATTTTAGTATACTGGCATTATTTGTTTCAGAATATTTTTTTCTTGTTTTCCTATTCTAAAAACTGGGTGTGTCTTATGGTCAGGTGTGTTTTATGGTTCAAAAATTACCTTATTGTCTTTCTTGCAGCATAATGTATTTGAGGGGACTTCAGTGAGCAAGCTACTGAAATGTGATTTGTCTTACCAAAATTGAATTAACAACTACAAAGCAACACATATTTTAGACAAGGAAAGGCTGTGCAATATATGAAAAATTAGATGAGGTATAAGATTCAAGGGTTCTTAGAGTAGAAACCCACCGTATGAAAATTATAGTTTCTTTCCAGATAAGACACCAGGATTTAAATTTAAATATCTAGACCAAGGTAATGTCATCAAGTAAAAATTAGCAATTAAGTTTTTACTTCTACCTATCTGATCAACTAAAATAGTTGAGATAAACAGCTATGATTTCCTTACATTGGTATATGTGTTACTGAACATCTATATAGATTTCTTTAAGTATTCGTGTATTCAATTTCACGGTAGCTGACAATTCCCGTAGGACTTGGTGTTTTCTGGTCCAGGGTATACAATCGAGGTGTGGACATCTGAGGTACTGGTCACTGTTTAGTTCAGTCCATGGTCTCCATTCTGTGAGGACTGTGCCTGTGCTTATGGAGTCTGTTATGCTAATGATGCAGGATTAAGGTGGAATGTGTCTTGATCCCCCACCTAAACTAGAGGGTGTCAGTCAAGTCCTCACCCCTACTTTCCTTGGAAGTGTGTTTTGCCCCTGGTATACAGGAATGCTTATAACATTCACAGGGTAGCGACTCTCTTTGACACATGTGTGGAGGGAGCCCTGGTGACACAGTGGTCCTGTGTTGGGCTCCAATCCGAAAGGTCAGAAGCTTGGTGGAAGAGAGATGAAGCGGTCTACTCCCGCTGAGAGTCAGTTTCAGAAACTCCCAGGGGTGGCACTACTCTGTGTTGTGGGACAGAGAAGGACTGGACTCAATGACAATGAGTTTAGATATGATATATGTGTTTGAAAAAAGAAGAAAAAAAGAATTAACTTCCTATTTCAACTGTTTCCTTACGAGGCAGACTGCCAACTTCCTGCTTAATTAAGAACAAACCCCCAGAGGCTGGGGTTCCAGAACTGACTGAGACCAGAGAGGGCCCGCCTAATGTTTAGAGGAACAGTGTGCAATTCAACTTGTTCTTTTGATGCCGGGAGGTTGAAAGCACCATCTTAGTGTTGCTTTACTAGACAAAGGCTGCACATGCAGATGAGTTCTTGTGCTGTGCCAGTCTACTGAATGGCAATCGGATACCAGATACATGCTCCTAAAAAAACCCTGCCCAGCTAAGCCCCGGTAGCGTAGTGGTTGAGTGCAGGACTACGGCCGACTGGCTTGGCGGTTCAAAACCAGCAGAAGCAAGGCTGGGCCTCCTACTCCTACCAGAGGGCAGTGATGCCTAAAAAAAAAGAAGAAGAAAAAAAACCCTGCCCAGGAGTTGGACAGTCATGTTGGTGACAGGAGCCCTAGTATGCTCATCAACGTGGCCTTCTTTTTTCATTTTCAGCAATTTTGTTGGGTGGCTGCATTGAGCAAGATCTGGAAGGCCAGAGTAATTGGCAAAGCTTACTCTTTGTATTTGGCTGGTTTCTCTCTCAGCTCCAGTTCTCGAGGCTTGAGCTAGCACCCTATCGCCTGACTTGATTCACTAGTTTCCAAAGTCTTGAGAGTCTCATAGGCCAATTTGGGTTTGTCATCCCATGCAACCAGGTAAGGGAGAAGAGTCCTCCAAACTGATGCTGAAACTATGAGTTTGGGCCTCACCGGCCTCCACAAGTTTATGCCTGAGTCATAAACTTGATGGTTCGTGAGTTCCATGAGATGTTACAGCAAATTCTGGAACACTAAGATGTGAGAGAATTACTGAAGGGTGGAGAGAGGACCAAGTAGTACCACATTTTGGAGACGTTGGAGATCTGGAACATCTTTAGCCTCCAACGCTGTGATGATCCTTCTAGAAGAAATTACCCACGCAATACCTATTGTAATTATTGTTAAAACCTCAGGGTGTTTAGATTCTCATTTTTGTCACCTATTTTTCTAGCCAGCAGGCATTTGCTGTACTTGTCTTTGGCTGGTGGGTATAAATGGCGCAGCTTATAAAGCAGCTAGACTATTTACTGTTTGTGGTTAATGACAGTCCCTCTCATTACTTTCTAATTCTAAACTCCTCCTACTATCAACGTGTTTGTTTCCCCACAACAGTTAACTCACTAACTGATGCTTACAGGGAAGGCAATATGGAAACAATGTATCAGTGACGAGTCACATGTCCTCAAAAGCATTATGAAAACCAACCTTCACTCTTTCCGGTGGTGGAGTCAAGAGAAGACGCGCGGACATGGCACCTCGCAAGGGGAAGGAAAAGGAGGAGGACAGGCCATCAGTCTGGGTCCCGAGGTGGCTGAAGGAGAGAATGCCTTCAGTCTCTGCCACATTTTTGCCTCCTTCAAGGACACTTTTGTCCATGTCACTGACCTCTCTGGCAAGGAAACCATCTGCTGAGTGACGGGCGGGATGAAGATGAAGGCTGATCGAGATGAATCTTTGCCCTGCAGTGCCATGTTGGCTGCCCAGGATGTGGCCCAGGGGTGCAAGGTGCTGGGCATCACCGCCCTACACATCAAACTCCCAGCTACTGGAGGAAACCAGACCAAGACCCCTGGCTGGGGGTCCAGTCTGCATTCCAAGCCCTGGCCTGCTCAGAGATGAAGATTGGGCGGATTGAGGATGTCACCCCTGTCCCTTCCGACAGCACCCGCAAGAAGGGGGCGGGGTGCCATGGTCACCGGCTCTGAACAGGACTCCTCAAGTTGTTTTCTGTCAAGTTGTTTTCTGTCAATAAATTACCTTCCAGTAAGAAAAAAGAAAGAAAAAAGAAAACCAATCTTCCCAAGCTTATTCCTAAGGCCCCGTGGCCTTCTGAGTGGTTGTACATAACCCAATCGTGTCCTCTGCCCTTGGGTTGAACGCCAATGCCTCACAACCTAGCATGCCAGGGTAGAAATGCGCACAGGGCTTCCAGGCTTCCACGGCTGTCAATCTCGACAGAAACGGGAGGCCACGTCTTTCTCCCCCAGCAGCCCGCAGCACCAGCACTCCTTGTGGTTGTACACAGAGATCTTTAAGACATGCTTGGTTGTTAAGAAGGAAAAAACAAAATAAGAAAAGACATCTATTTTGTGTCCAGATCTGCTTCTGAAGACATAATAAAACAGACCGTTTTCCCTTACCTCGGTGTAATAAGGCTAAAAGATATCAAGATAGCAAAGAAATTGAATCATTTACATATTAACACCCCACATACACACACACACTAAAGATGCAAGGGAAAAAGATTCCTTGTAATTTCTGTCTGATTGTGGCAGTCAAGACCGAGTGAGGCAATATCGAAAAGAGGGAGGAAAAAGAGGACAGCTGGCGTTGAGAACTCAAAAATAACCTCATAAACAGTGAAGAATGAGCTTTATGTCACAAAGGCCTTCCAAACAAAAAATAGAACAAAAAGACATTCTCTTTGGAGCTGATGAACAAAGTAGCGGTGGTTCCTTCTACTCTGCAAATATCACCTCAAGCCTTCCAAAGACAAAATAGAAACACAAACTCCACTTTCTAGACCAGCAGGCTGACTCAGGGGAGGCGAGGGTACACAGTTCTAGAAGCAACAGCAGTCGTGTGTTACGAAGAACAGACAACAGGTGGAATTCGAGGCAGAATTGAAGGGATAAGAGATCCCCCAAAAGTGTGTAAAACAAAGGGAATCTGTGGAAGGCCCCTTTACTCATCCTTATGTAGTGAGTGGAGACCAACAACTTTGTTTTCTCCGAGCCCCCTCTTTGAGCAATAGAACACTCAGCTGTTCAATGTAGTCAATCTTTCCAGGCAGAGAAATGGGAGATCTTTGCTTTGAAAATCTAAGAACCCCTAAAATCTAAGAAAATCTACGAAGACATCATGAGAGTCCCAGTTGAGGGCAAATTGGAAAAGCCAGTTCCTCTGTTACTGGACACTGAAATCCACCATCTTTAAAGCCCCATCCATGAAATCAGGCTGAGCCAACCTGATTCTCAAATAGGAACAATCAAGAATGACCAGCCTTTGGGGTCACATTTGTAATATGAAAATAGAGACCGCAATAAAAGAAACTTGAGGGAATAGTGGTAATTCAGGAAACAAATACATAAAAATAAAAAAGACTGATTTACTAACTTTAGGAAGATAAAACTACTATACCCATGAAACAAGGATGTGAGGCTATAATAAAAAGAATAGTTTGGAAAGTTTTTAAAAAAGACTCACCAGAATGGAACAGGGTGTTATGAGATTCTTGGATGCCTAGCTCCCAAAGAAAGAAATCAGATTCAATTAGGGCCATTGAAGAAAATGACGGCATGAAGCATTTTATAAAGCTACTAGAGGTGGGGTACAGAGATTCGTACAAACTATGAGAAAAATTTAAAATGAGACAGTTACTAACTCTAGGAAAAACAAATCGCTGTATACAAAAGGCGATGGTAAAATTTGCTTGGCAGAAAGTAATCTTTAGTCTCAACACTAAGATCCATGAACATTGCTGTTGCTAGCTGGCGTCCTTGTGAGTTCTAAGGCAGAGCAAGCACAGAATCAGAGCCTGCCTTAGGACCGTCCTCACAACTGGCCCTGTGCTTGAGCCAAGTGTGACAGCCATGCTGTCACTTCAGCTCAGTCCGTGAGGGCCTTCCTCGTCTCCACTGCGTGACAGCCATGCTGTCACTTCAGCTCAGTCCGTGAGGCCCTTCCTCGTCTCCACTGCTCGCTACGTGACCAAACACGATGCCCTTCTCCACGGCCCGGTCTCTCTTGACAGCATGTCCAAAGTCTGTAAGATAAATTCTTGTCCTCCTTGCCTCGAGGGAGCACTTTGGCCCTCCTCTTCCCCTGCCAGGTCAGCCTGTCCTTTTAGCAATCCACATCACAATTCAACGTACAGCTTCCACCTGCATACGGCTTAGGTCAGGAGCACCCTCAGTGCTCACATAAACACCCTTGCTGTTGGGTAGACTTGGTAGGCCTTGTCATGTGTTGGCCTGCTACCTGAAAGGTAGGCAGTTCGAAAGCACCTGCCTTTCCATGGGAAACAGAGAGGACTTTCTATTCCCGCCGACATTGACCGTTCTCAGCACCTCATAGGAGCAGTTCTGCCCTGTCCTGTAGGGTCAGTAGGCGTTGACATCAACTCAGTGGCGGTGAGGTGAGAGAGGTCTTGTACCGAGAGCTACCTAATGCGATTTGACTTTTGATCTCTTTACTACTGCCTTCCAGGAGCATGGCTTGTGGGTCGATGAAAGGCAAAAATCTTTAAAATCTTCAGTCTTTGCTCCATTTGCCTTGATGGACCAGTTGTGAGAATTTGGGTTTCTTCACATTGCCTCATAATTGCTACCGAAGGCTGCAATCCTTGGTCTCCATCAGCAAGGTCTTCAATTCTTCCTCACTTTCAGTAGCGTTGTGCCATTTGCATACCACAGGTCAATAAACCTTCCTCCAATCCTGTAACAAGCTTCAGTTAGCATGTAGATTGAAC
Source organism: Nesogale talazaci (assembly GCA_004026705.1). Taxonomy (NCBI): domain Eukaryota; kingdom Metazoa; phylum Chordata; class Mammalia; order Afrosoricida; family Tenrecidae; genus Nesogale; species Nesogale talazaci. Next base: position 23,997 of record PVJH01014669.1, on the reverse strand, counting down.
ACACACAGTAGAACCCCGGTTCTGGACAGCATCAGGACTCGATATAGCCGGGTTTTGAAAGGAAATGTTGGGAACATTCTGCTAAGAGCTTGAGCAAAACATCGGAATCCTACACAACGCACTTGGGGTTTGTAAACAAAAGCAGTTGTGTTTTGGTCACTCGGCAGGAATTGGTATTGGTAGTATGTGCTGTTTAAACCTTTTTCGACAGTGTCTTCAGTGTTTTGCTATAATTTTTCTGTTTTTATGGCTTTTTATCCTGTTTTTAGATAAAAAACATGGGTAGTAAGAAAGAATCTTTTTGAAAAGAATCATCATAAGGAACTGGTTAACCGTGTTATTGATACTATTGGTGATAATTTAGTAAACTCTTTTAGAAAATAGTTAAAGAAACGCCAACAGATTTTTTTTTTTTAAGGGAAAGCTACCCAGGTCCTACTGGAAAAGGGCAAAGAAAGGGGAAAACTCCTGAAAAGCAGCTCCCAGTTGATTTTATGGAAGGGGACTGCCCTTCTAAACAATGACTCTCTCTTCCTACCTCCTCTCTACCTCCGTGTTCACAGATCCAGATCCTCATCAGTCTCCAGGTATGGGTCATCCAGTAGTTGTTAAAAACTTTCTAAATATTGTCTTTCTTATTTAAATTATACTATTTAACTCTGAACTTATTTACTTTGAAATTTCTGTGGCAATGTTTCGTATAAAAAGGCAAGGTTGGGTTAAAACTTGGTAGTCGTTTTCAGTTATTTTTTTTATGGAAAAAAAATTGATTCGGAACTTAATTGCATCATATCTAAATGCTTCTTCTAGAACAGATCAAGGTCCAGAGTTCTGCTGCATGGTGAGAGGATACAATCTTGACGCACAGCTTTCCTGATTTTAAACCATGAAGTATTCCCTTGATCTGGAATTTCCATTCTCCTCAGGGCTATCCAGTCTGTCAGTTTGTCAGACTGTAGGGGGCTTGTGTGTGGCTGGAATGCTGGAAGCGATGTCATTGATATGTCTAACATCAGCAGAATTTCCAGACTAAGAACAGACATTGAAGAAGGACTAGACTCCTCATTTGGAAGGAAGGAGCCGCTGATAATCTTCTAGTGGACAGAATAAGGGATATCGTTGCTGATGCCAAATACAACATGGTTGAAAGCAAGATAATACCAGAACTACGTTTTACTGATCTTTCATTACCAAATAAAAGTATTTGTGTGGGTCACAGCAAACTATGAACAACATTTTGTAGAACAGGAATCACAGAACGCTTAATAATAGTGCTGATGTAAAACCTGTACGTAGACCAGGAGGCAGTCATTCAACCAGAACAATGGGATACTTCCTGGTTTAAGAAATCAGGAAGGGTATGAGTCAGGGTTGTCTCTTTTCACCATAATTATTCACTCTGTATGCTGAGCAGATAATCCAAGATGTTGGATCATACCCCAAAAACCCTAGTATCCAGATGGAAGGAAAACTCATTAACAACCTGCAAGTTGACACAACGTTGCTGGCGAAAAGTGAAGAGGATTTGAGGCTCTTACCGATGTAGATCAAAGATGGCATCCTTCAGTATAGATCACAACACAGCATGAAATAAAAGTACAGCGGAACTACCACGCAATTTCACCTTAAATGGCAAAAGTACTGAAGGTGTCCCTGATTTTCCTTTCGTCAGATCCACAATCGCTGACCGTGGAAGAAGCGCGGTCATGAAATCCAGCAACACGTTACAGTGGATGACTCTGCTGCAGAGGACCTCCTGCGAGGTGTTAGCAACGATAGAGACATCGCTTTGAGGACGACGGCGAGTCGGACCCACGCCGTGGCATTTTCAACGGCCTACGAGGCCTGGGGAAGCTGAACTATGAGCAAGAGAAGACTGAAGAATTGTTGCACTGGAATTGGGGGGTTGGCAAAGAACCTCGAATGCATACACTGCAGACGAGCAGGAAAACAAAGCCATCTGTCTGAAGTGCAGGCAGAAGGCTTCTTGATGGGACTTCATCTGACAGACTGTGGACCTCTTACCAGGAGGGTCCATTCTCTGGGAAAGGACCTCACTTGGTCGAGGGTCCACGAGAAACAGGAAGACCCTCCACGAGATGGACTGACCCAGCAGCCAGGCTCGCCGGGCTCACACCAGGACAGAGGGCGGCGCAGCCCCGTGTCCTGTGCCTGTTGGCTCTGTACTGCTCTGAGTCGGAAGGCACTTGTGGGCACATCAAGAACCGGATAAAACTCTGAGAAAGGATTGCAGTGGGAGATTAAGAGATGAGGGAAAGGCAGCGTGAGAGATAAAAATCGCTTCCACAATTACAGAAAAATCAATCGAAATGCCTAATGTTGCGGCATTCAAGAATTTATTAGACAAAAGGACCATTTAGAAATACATGGGTAATTACCAGAGAAAGCTAACGCGGCTAAGCGATGGTAACCCAATGCTGAGGTGGAGGCTGACTCAGAGAACCGTCGGCGGCAGCCTGAAACCAGCTCCGTGGGCTTTCGGAGAGGTTTTGTGGCCCTGGAAAGAGTTACGGTCTCAGAAATCCTACTCGATCAGAATCAACTGGATGGAGTGAGTTTGCTTTTTTTGATTTTTAGTGTTATTATCAAAGTTAAGGAGAGAAAGGAGATGACTGCGTATACATTCTCATAAAAAATCTCATAAAAAATGCAAGTGTGTACATGCCAGCATGGAGATAAAGCGACCTTGGCAAGGTGAGTCACAAACTGATTTGAAAAAATCAATTAGGAAGATCAACAAATACTTAATTTTAGATGTGAAAAGACACGATTTAATAGATATGCAACAAATGCCATTAAAATAAAGCAAAGGAAAAGAAAAATAGACTGAGGGAATAGAAAGAAAAACCCCAAAATTTCCAGTTCCAGAAAATATGAAAAGAAGAGACCATTGAACACTCCATCACTTAATTATCCACTTTGGGGGGAAAAAATCAAATCCTTACTTTACTGCATTTCAAACAACGTTCTAGATGGCTCAATGATCCAAACGAGCAAATAAAAAATTACAGAGCTAAGGAAAGAATAGCATCTCTTTTTATAAAATGATTTCATCCTAGGAACTGGGAAGAGATGTGTGTGCAGAATGCAAAACATACACTGCAAAGGGAATGGATGGACAGGTACAGAACACTGACGTGGGGCAGGACACCCCAGGTCAAGCGAAGACATGACAATGTGAGTACAGGAAGAAATATGTGCATAGCACGTGACAGTGAGTTAAGGGTCAAAACGTCTATTAAGAGCACTTAACAAACAGATTTCAAATAGCAAATAATTTAACAGAAATAGGCAAAAACATGAAAAAGCCAGTCACAGAATCATTGGGAAAAATCACTCAAAGAACCATCTACAGAATGCTGTTAAATAATACACCACTCCCTGCCTACCAGGAAGGCACAAAGTATTTTTATGGAATTGTGTCTCATGGTTTCACTTCCATCATCGTTTTGAGTCAGAACTGACTCGGGCGCAGTGAGTTTTGGCTGCTTAATGTTAAACAAGAAAGTGCAGAAATGCTTTCTGAAATAATGCTCAGCCCACTGCCCCCACAAGGATTCTGCGCCGTAAGGTTTCTAGTGCGTAAATCTTTATGGGAACAGATGGCCTCATCTTCCTCCCTCAGGGCAGCTGCCAACGCTTCCCCATACCAAGAGGAGAAAGCGAACCCCACTTAACTCACTGCCAGAGTCCACGGCATTCCTCACTGCCATGGAGCTGGTTCTGATGCACAGTCGGCCTCTAGGACGCAGAACTGCCCCTGGGAATGTCCACCACTGTGATGGCTGCAGGCAGCCTCGTCTGCCGTCCATGGAGCGGCTGGTGGTTCTGAACAGGAGTTTGAAGCCCCATGTAAATAAAGCCCATTATGCTGCCAGGGCTTTTGTGTGATGCCGAGAAGACTGGACATCAGAACAAGTACAGTTTTACCAAAGGCAACTGGACATTTTTACATTTCAAATGTAAAAACCGTTTAGCTACCATTTTTTTCAGGCCCTAAGGTGCACTTGACCATAAGACATACCGTTTTTGGAGCAGGAAGACAAGAAAAAAATATCTGAACCAAATAGTACCAGTATAACTGAAATGTTCTGGGGTACCACACCATCGGACCAGAAGATGCACTTCATTTTTTCCCTACTTTGGGGGAGTGCATCTTATGATCCGAAAAATGTGGTAGGTGAATCTACTTCTCTAAAAGTATGCTACAGAGCTATTTATGCAAGCATGCACCAACATTGAAGGACTGTTTTCCATTGGGCCGGAGGGGAAGACACAGTACTCACTGCTTGCCTGTTTCATATACTGGGTAGGTCTGGTGGACTGGCGGCTTTCACTGTTTACTTCCTACTTTGTTAAGATTGTTTCAATTTGTTGCAATGGGTACATGACGGTTTTAACATTAAAACAAAAGACCACGGTTGCTTTCATTTGCAGAGAAATCAGGAATCATCTAGTGCCACAGCAATCTAATACGGTACCCAACCCCCATCTTTTTACCTTTAGAAGTCTTAGGATTTGAATGTGTTTCTTTACCTTGATCCCAAATTCAGCCTAGGTTGGTGGAGGGGAAGAAAAATCTAAGTACCTCAAATGCCATTGCTATTCAGCTTTGGAATGTATTGTGTGTTAACAGAACCCTATTTTACCTCTGGATAAGGCTCAAATGAAGACCTTTACACTAATTAGGTCTGAAACTTCTCCCATACATTGTGGTAGTTACATAATCCGGAATCAAGTTGAGAGGATTACAAGCGAAGGAGTGGAGTCTTGTCTGTCAATCAAGACATAACCAATGAAGCCTCTGTGTGGGCATGGGTTTCTCCTGAGAATTTTGGGAAATCTGATTTTTTCTCCTTGAAGGTGGGAGAGACTCTAGGCTCGCTCCCTGAAAGATAACCTTAAGAAGCGGCCACGTGGACCTACCCTGAAACAGCCCTGGAAACTGGAGGCGCCATATGGGGACTCCTGCCAGCGCTGAGATGTCTACACCATCATGGACTTCCCACCCACTGGCCTGTGATCTTCCAGTAGTCAGCATCATTGCATGTATTTCAAGAGTCTGAAGAGGACTTTGTAGATTGATATCAGATATATGGGCTAATATTAGACTTATGGACTTGATCTAGACTGGACTAGGATGTTTTTTTTAACATTCTATTGCTCTTGTATATATAAACCTCTTCCTTATACACATATGCATGTTTATGAATTTGTTTCTCGGCCTATCCTGACGAACACAAACAGATAACGACATAACGGAACAGGAACAATTGGTACCTCAAGTGAACACACGAGGTTTAAAATGAAAGGGTTTTAAAGATTGCAAAGAGTGACATAGAGAGGCTGCTTACCTTACAAACAGAAGTAATATTAATATTTATCAGTTTCTTGATGACCTGCAGAAATAAAAGAGGGACAAAAATGTGTTAACTGATTTTTCTGCCTGCTCAAAGGGTCTGGACCAAAGAGCCTGGGAGAACAGGGTTGGGGAACATCTTAACCCTGAAGCCAGGCCCTCGGGAACATCCTGATACAGGTCCCTGTGGTGTCACTAGGGGCCATCAAGCAGGTTCTGACCCTTGGTGACCCTCTGCACAGCGCAACGAAACCCCGCCCGGTTCTGTGCCATCCTCCCAACTGCGCTTATGCCTGAGCCCAGAGTAACAGGTGGCGCCAAGCCATCTTGTGGAGGGCCACAGTTAGAGTCGCACCCAAAACACCCTGAGCTGGAGCTGGGGCGCATCTGAAAGACACGACGCCGGGGACCTAAGGGTGGACCGAGCAACTCATGTCAAAGTTGCCTGACCATCTGTGGACCTGCGACCCTGTCTCCCTCTGAGGATGCCTTTAAAAACTAGAAGCATATCCCGAGCGCGTGAGTCCTTCACTTGTGGGAAGGGCCGCTTCCTTGCTTTTGAGGTCATCCAGTCCTTTAATAAAGCCGTGGCCTCACTCTTTGCTGCTATCTCCGGGTCCCTGACAGACCACACGGCTTTGGAGCCTGCTAGTTCCCCCAGGAATGGCAATCGGGCACTGAACGTCCCCGTAACTCTAGATACATTTGGTCACAGAAGACCCCACCTTAGACAGAGACTTAGCCCAGGGACACACAGACAGCTTCTGCAGACATTACCAGGGTCTTGGGGAGCTTGGGGTATAGGTTTATTCTATACACTTTATTTATTTACAGGCTCCAAAAAATCAAACGCACTCCAGTGGAGTCGATTCTGGCTCAGAGTGACCTTGTGAGATAGAGCAGAATTTCCCCTGTGCGTCCTGAGGCAACGAATCTTTACGGGAGTAGCCAGCCCCCTTTCCTTCCAAACAGGACAGGCGGCCTCCGTTTATTGAAAGTTCATTGTCTGCCACTTTGCTTTGACAAAGGGCCCACATCAGTGTCTGTTTTGGCCAACAGAAGTCTAAAGGGGACTGTTCCTTTCACAAAAAGCAGACATTTGTCATCTGTCTTACAACACACTTTGTTCAAGAGGCCGCGGGCACACTGAGCTGCAAGATGGCCTTACCACTTCCTTCCCTACAACTACATTCAGCATCTTGACTCCCACAGCTTTGACCCGTGTCAACACTGCTGACTGGTGCTATTTTAGGTTGTATGGGCTACCGAGTATTTAGTAGGCCATTTTTTGAGCTTGAGAATGTGTCAAAATGTTCCCCCTATTAATGACTGCTAATTAATTCATTTTATGCCATTTGGCTTATGAAAGGTTTCACACAAATGTTCTACTTTCATATGGGGGTGCAACTTGTACTATAAGTTTTTTCTACCAACATGGGTGATGCATGCAAATTTGCAAAACCCAAGGTAGACATGTGAGTGAAATCTGGAAGCAAAGAGACATGGTAAATCTAAAATAATGGCGGACTCCACAATTCCCCCATTTCTACTCTTCACATATGGCAAGCAGAGAGCACTGAGTGTTAAGATTTTTCACCCTTCTTTCAAAATGTACAGTCCTTCCGAAATAGATTTTTCTAGTTTTTATTGAAGGATTATAGTTTGGTCGAGTTAGTTCACCTGCTAGAGGAGCATATTTATGATCTTTAAATTGGCCATGTGACGAGAGCCATGACTGAAGCTGGCGCTGTGCAGGCGGGGTCGTAACTATTTCCTCATCGCACCCCTTCCCATGATCGCTTTGGGAGTCCCTAGAAGAGCTGGGGAGCAGAGGTTCATGGGCTCAGATGCTATACCACGAGCCTCATTGACAGTGCACATGGTTTTCATCAGCAAAATCTACAAAGAAACACTTACGTTGTCCAAGTCGGGGATATCCAAAAAGTATTCTGGGTACTCGTAGGACATTCCGACGTTGTTTACTGAAACGAGAGAAGGACCGTAGTTGGCTGACATGTGTTTTAAAGATGCACAACCATGATTGATAAAAGCCATCGAGGCTAACAGGAAACATGCAATTGCATCAAATACTGAGGGTGGCTGCAGTGACCGCGCCTACACAGTCTTAAGAGTCCAGGTTAAATGTCACCTTCATAAAAGACTTTCTTCCCAGCCCCCCCTAGCCCCTACCACCATGCCCGCTTCCCAACTCCTGACAAAAGGACTAGGATCTTCCATTCCCACCGCGCTGTGGAAATATGTGTGTATTCAGTTTTATAAGTACAGTTACTGGCAGATATTATACAATCCCCTTTCGAAACCCCAAGCCCACTGCCCACAGTCATGAGGAAGGTTGAGGCCCCCTGCTCTAGAACTTTCTGCCCAGCCCCCACCCCCATCCCCTACCACCATGCCCGCTTCCCAACTTCATGCAGTTCCTCACGCTGTGGTGCACCCAACCGTACCATTATTTTCATGGCTACTTCACAACTGTTGCTACTGTTGTGAATCGTAATGTAAATACCTGAGATGCAGGATGTGTTTTCATTGTTATAAAATTGAACATAATTAAAGCATAGCGATTAATCACAAAAATAGTGTAATTATATATTGTGAAATATTTACTTCTAATGACAAACAAATGAAATTTTGTCTTGAAGCACGGTGTACGGGTACTCTATGTGGGCCTATCTGCACGTGGGTGGACCTGTCTGGAGACAGATGAGCAGTGCCTCAGTTCCTAAGACCATCAGAAAGATGCTTTTCCGATGGTCTTAGGTGATCCCAGTGAGAGGGTTGTTTCACCCCCAAAGGTTGAGGGTTTCCACGGCTGTCGACCTTTATGGGACTAGATTGCCTCATCTTTCTCCTGCAGAGCGGCTATAAATTCTCACAGCACGATAGAAAGAGCCTGGAATTAAGAGACTTGAGTTCAAGTCATAACTTTGAGAAGGTGAGCCACCAAAGATAGCCATCTCTGCCGCTGCATTTCCACATCGAGCTCATTGATTTACTGGACGCCACTCCTCATCTCCCAATGTGCACAAAATCAGGCAGCCCCCAGGGGGGCAGGGTCAAGCTCTGGGCAGCTAACTCATGTGTTCAAACCCACCAGCCACTCCAACAGAAAAAGTAACACCTGAAAGAAAGAGACCGTTCATTTCTGGTATCATGGAACATGTAATCCAGTAGGAAGAGAAAGACAGTGAAGAGAAAAAAATTAAACCATTACAGCATTCATTATAGCCATGGGAGCCTATTCCTAGAGAGCGTGACCTCACCCAGTGAAGGACAGAATGTTTCTTTGTGGAGGACAGGAGGACAGGGTCTCTGAAACCTGCAACCCCACATAAGCCCTGAAGGCACTGAAAGAGGGTGGGTCCTAATTTGCCTAGGCTCCACCCACCACCACCACGTAAGGATAGGATGCCAGAAAATGAAACACGTAAGCATATATGTGAGTGACATTAGGTACATGATTTGAGTACTGAGATTTCCTTGGTCTGGAAAGACAAAGACAGACTCTGAATAAGGAACATTTTTAGGAAACAAACAAACAAACAAAAAAACAATAAAAAAAAAAAGCTTAGAATTTTTTTTATCTAAGTAAGTAATCATCTACCGGGTAATCTAAGTGCATTCAGAACAACAAAGGATGGTCTGAGGCTTCCTGGCATCCATGTAAATCGTTCATCCACACACGAATAAATTATAATGGACTGATTCATGATGTTCTCTATTCTAGTTGGGGGAGGTTATGAGTTAGACTGCTCACCGCAAGGTCAGGAGTTCGACTCCATCAGCTGCCCCAAAGGCAGAGGAGGCTTTCTGACTCCATGAAGGTTTGCAAGTCTCAGAAACCCCACGGGGCAGGGCCACTGTCCTCGGAGTCAGCCTGGCCCTGGTGGCAGTAGGTTCTTTGAGAATTCACAGACTACAGTAATGAGGCTAACACTTACCCATGGCTTTTTTAAGTGCCAGAGACAACTGTAAATATACCCCCTTTGATCATCATAACAACCCTATTAGATATTTCCTATGATGATCTTTTTTCCATAAATTATGAAACTGAAAACTCACAGAGGTGAGAATATTTCCTTTTTGGAGCAAAGAACAAAGTAAGGCTGGGATTCCGGCCCTGAGGATTTCCATCAGAGCAGGGCTCATCACCACTGGGTGACAGCCTTCAGATGCCTTCATCCTGTATGCGATTCAGAAAACACCAGTAATAATGGGATTATAAACAGAAACCTGATAGCAATGTTTAATGAAACTGTATCCTTTGCAGTAGAAAGAAGATAATGAAATATCAATCATTTGGCAAAAGCTTCTAAGAAATGATACCAGAAACACTCAATAGTAACTCTTGCAATAGGTTAACAGAATTAGCAGGCTCAAAGGAATTCAATAGAGGGTCTTAGGTGTAGGTAAGCCAGTCACTTGAGGCTATGATGCTCAAGATTTTACTTGCAAAATTCGGTCAGGTTGACTTGAACGAGATCACTGAAACCTGTCTGGAAATCTGCAAGCAAAGGGTAATAGCAAAGAAAACGGTGTTTAATTAGGATTCATGCCCATCTGACTAGGAGTGGTATCTAAACCCAATTAATAGCAGCAGGTCAGAGATTCTCCACCCACCAGGGGTCCTGGGAAGCGATTCTAGGAAAGATCTATTCAGAGTTGCACCAAACCTAGTTGAAGGTCAAGTGTTATGTTCACTTGACTTTGCTCCCAACATCTACAGAATTATAAATGAATAATGTATTTATGGCCTGCCTGGGAGAAATAGCAATACCTTAAATATCTGCTGAAATGCAAAACAGTCTTCACAAAGAATAGAATGAAATATTCTTTACAAAGCTGGTGGAAGACAGAAAATTCAAGAGCCAAGGTCTTGAACAATTGTAAAAACTCCTCCAATTTCAGAGGACTGAAATGGGACAGACAGCTCCACCACACTGGACAAACTCCCATCTCTCGCCTTTAGAACATGCTCTAGCTTCAGATGTCTGTCTAACCCATGGCCATGGGGCTGCTCCATTTCAAAATGCTGGAGGAAAGAGGGCAGTGTCAGTCTAAATCTGCACAGATCCAGATGTGGTTTCTGGACTGGGGACTTTGTAAGCAGTCCAGTTGACACTGCCATCCTCGAATATTTTCCAAGACGAGTGTTCTTCTGGGGAAGACTGTGTAACTAATAAATAATTGTCAGCTCTGTCGCCGTCAAAGCTACTCACTGTCCAAGATTCTTATCGTCCTGGAAAGAACACAAGGGATTTTGAGTTAATCTGAGTGAAGGCAAGTTGTCAGCATGACCTTGGCATGTACTTCCCCTCATAAAGCTGAACCTTCATGCTCTGACTGATCCATTCACACAAACACTTGCTTACATACCTGTATTAGAAAACACATTCAACATTGAGGACATCAGCTCAAAGCAAAAAGTATCATGTATAAGAAGAATGCTTTTTATAACCAAAATTGTACCGGTGGGGGAGGGGGGTTTAATCCTAGAATAGAGCTTTCAGAGCATCGAGTTCAACTTGAGAAGTAGAAGCATATGCCAAGGTTGTCCTGACAATTTGACTCCACTCGTTTTAGGGCCCCGAAGGCCCTTGTGCTTTTTCTTGAAAAATAAGGATGTCTTCTGCTCAGTGCGGTCCATATTTCTGCTTGTGGAAATGGCTGCTACTGTAAGCCATCTCTTGAGAGTGCTATAATTTATGGGTAGAGAGAAAAACAACTGTTGCTCTCAAATAGCTAGTTCCATCAATCGCCATAGGTATGGTGCAAATCTTTTGGAAAAGGTAAATCTCTTGCACTTTTATTCTGAGACATTAGATGGCAGCAGTAACCATAAAAGAAGCCCCAGTGGGCTCTCTGGGAAGCACTGAACTTGTAAGCCATCAAGTGGGCCTTTCAAGCCCAGAGCAGCGGGCCAGGAGAGGTGAGGCTACCTGCTACAGTTAAGATTTATAGCTTCAGAAACCTAGAGAGGGCCACTAAGAGCTGGATTCAACATGTTGGCAGTGGGCAAGAACCAAGCGACAGGCAGAAAGGTTTCTGGCAAGTGCAGGAGGAAGAAAACAGGCTTTGGGAAAGAGTCAAGGACAAAACTGTTTTCTGAACAATCTCAGTGAGAGTGGGAGCTGTGATGCACAAACTCTCTATATGACAGTGCTCACCAAGCCCAACAATGGCACCCCTTGTGACAGCTTCATTCAGAGTTGCAATAATCCCTCTAAGTGGTAATCATTACAAATCTGTTTGCTGGTGTGCTTTGCTGAGTTCTTCAAAACGAGACACCAGAAACAGTGTTGTTCTTTTTAAATTCCATGACCTAACTAGCATGTCTTCCTTTCCAGAAACCAAGAGATCCAGGTGTCCTGAGTTCCCACCCCGATCCCTATTGGTGCCACAGGACTAGGCAAAGGAGTGAGGCCTTTCCCAGCAGTTTCTCATGGGAATTCCATGATGGAGAAGAGCTCGACAGGAGGGGCCAGGCAGGTGGAGGGAGGGAATGCAAACAGACAGAGGGCAAGGGCCCGATGCCAACTCACAGCATTACGTCTGTGGAGGAGTGGCTGCTCCGTCTGAAACCCGGTGTGGTCCGCAGCCCAGTGCTTATCCCACAGCACCACCAGGGCTCCAGAACAAGGGTCTGGTGAGTGGCCAGCAGAGGAGCCGTTCTCGGAGACATGGCCCTGTGGGGAAGGGCGAGCTAGGGGTTGTGCTGAGCAACGCCGGCTCTGCGGGTCCCTTGTCGGAACTTTGGAAAGCAGTGGAAAGCAAGGTCCAGAACAGCCACAGGGTCATTCTCCATGGTGTATGCCTTCCGAATTATATCACACATGGTTTGAAAAACATCATTTCCATACCTCATACCTCAAACAAAACAAACAAACGCATGTAGCTCAAGATCTCTGTTTCTCCTAAACTCATTAGCTGGGATGGCTGACCTCACTGGATGGAGAGCCCTCGATCAAGACCAGCTGCTCAAGAGATAATCATGTCATTAGAGAATTAGATGTTTGGTATCTGGGCTGGGCCTGAAGGAGAAACAAGGAAAAGCTAGCAAATAAAACCACACGGGTGACACCACAGTAACCTATAGATAACCACCGCTCCACTCCCACCCCCACCCCAGAGCCAGCAGGCACCGGCACAATGGCAGTGGCTTAGAAAGACAGGCCGTCTGCGTGCGTGGGCTTCCCACTGCACATCCCAAAGTGCCAGGCAGTCTTCTTGGCCTCGATTTTCTTCTCATTATATCAGATTAGAAAATGCTATGTTTACAGATCTGTTCCATGTCCCAATCCAGCTCCAGCACTCAAAAATGGAAGAAATGGAAAGCCTATTAGAGTTCATTAATAAAAACTGATTGGGGAGGGAGGGGGGAAGAATGCTACCATCTCATTATAATTGAAAGGAAAGGGAAATTTTACAATGCAGACTTCACCAACAGTGTATACTACAACTGTAACGATACACTTCTGTCTTACACTTTTGAGATCAGAGTCCATCAGACCCAGGGCCTGGCTTTGCTACCACCAGTCCCTAAGAAAATGCAAGTATGGGCAGATATCCCAGTTCCTCCTTGCAAAGAAGTGAAGGATAATAATCTAAGAACTAAGTGAGATAAGATGCAGGAGATCAGGAAGCGAACATCTAGGGCAGGGATCCTCAAACTGAGGCCCGTGGGCCACATGCGGCCCACCAAGGACATTTATCCAGCGGTCGGGTTCTTTGGTTGCACTTCCCGTCCTGCTTAGCAGCCGACTCATCCCAGGCCCGCAGTGCATTTATTCATAGTTGTTTTTTTAAAAAAACTATAGTCTAGCCCTCCAACAGTCTGAGAGACAGTGAACTGGCCTAGGAATGAGCTGGCAAACGGGCCAGGAAGAGTCAATGTTAATGCTGTGTGGTTATCCTTGATTCAGTGACTACTTCCTGAACTCCTACTGGTGAGGCAGGAAGATGACGGATGTGGATGGAGCAGACTCTCAGAAAGCCAAGGCGCTGCTGCGATGATCTCCGACCAGCGTCGATGTGAAGAAGCTCCTGAAGCTTCGTGGCTAGGGCAGCAGTTGCCCAGGAGAGCAGATTATGTGCGTTCACCTGCTCCCGATCCCTTGACCCTCTGCCTTTCCTTCAGGTCTGTCTGGCTTCCCCAGTTGGGTTGAGTTTGGAAAGGGAAGCGAGGAAGAACTCCTCCGTTGCCTTATTTAACATATTGCTGGAGCTAGCACATGTTCGTACCCTGACAGATGATATTTGGAACACTATGTAAAAACATTTTGCCAACTTTACAGTTTTCATACACTTGTAAGAAGCAATTTCTAAATAAAAGAGAGTTTATAAGGCTTTAAATTTGCAGTGCCTTTCATCAGAAATGGAAAATTAAGACGGAGTCAGAAGCAGCACAACAGAGCACATCATTCTCACTCTGTTAATTATGAATGGCGATGGCTGCATCACCAAGCCCGATGAGATCTTCCATACACACACTGGGAAGAATGACAGGAGGTTGGTAGGAAGGTCATAGGAATGGGAAGAATGGATTCCGATCTCATGAATTACCATTTCTGTTTACCTGTCTGAAATCACAGCTAAATACCCAGTTTGTAAGTTAAAGGTTCTGCCTTAATTAATACTATTAGTGCTTTACAGGCAAGCAGAAATACATTTAAATTTTTAAAGTCTTATGCTCATTTTAGAAACCCAATTTCAGTCAGCACATCTCATGGAACGATAAGGCATTACGCTTAGTCTGATAGTGTTCTTGATGACTCTACTTTTAAAAAAAGAAAAGAAAAAAACCCGGTGTCACTACCCTGCTCTCTGTGAATGGCGATCTATGCCAGGCTTCTCTCAACTCATTCAACAGTAATGAAGTTCCCTTCAGGCAAAGACAGGCCTTGCTTGCCAAGAGATCCCACCCACTGCTAGCATCTCACAGCCTTCTCAAGCGTACCGACCACACAGGGAAATCCCGGGGCGCCACAGAATTTGCTCCAAACCCAAGGCTTCCTGTCAAGTCAGACTTAAACGTTGCTCATTATGACTGCACGTAGGTCTAGAGGAGTTCCTGGGTGGTGATGTGGGAAAAGTGCTCCACTACTAACCTAGAGGCTGTCAGTTCAAACACACCCTGCGGTGGTGCCTCAGAAGAATGACTGGGTCATCTGCTTCCACAAGGCCACAGCCATGAACATCTTATGGAGGACAGGCCTGCTCAGTACCAGCTGTGCCGTCATGGGAGCAGTGGCTGAGGTGGGGATCCTGGAGAATGCATTTCACCAAAATCTATCTTTCCTCTGCCTAATGGGGACAGCAATGTTATTTATCCTATAAGGTTGTTGGAGATTGGAAGGGATCCGGGTCCACATCCTGATATGGTGACTATAATGGCTCAATGAATGTTGAAAATGCTTAATGGAATGCTGGCAATAATGATTTAAAAACAACCCCCTAACCACAAAACCAACAATTCTCTATTCATTCTGCCTTCCCCTCCTCAGAACCCTGTTCTGTCTTTTCAAACCACCCCTCGAGTCAGTATACTTTTTCTTTTTTGGGGGGAGGGGGCAATCACTGCTCTCTGGTGATCGTGGGAGCTACCCTGCTGCTGGATTTGAACCGCCAAGCCAGTGGGGAGTCAGTATACTTTTTTTTTTCTTTTTTGGGGGGGCATCACTGTTCTCCAGTGGTGGGAGTAGGAGGCCCAGCCCCACTGCTGGAATTGAAGCTCCGTCCCAGTGGGCCGCAGTCCCGCGCACAACCACTACGCCACTGGGGCTCAGCCCGAGTCAGTATACTTTTTATCTGAAGGTAGCCATCCCCACTTCCTGCTCCCTTGCAATCACTCTACCCATCTTTTTGCATCAAGGCAACTCTTGCCCCTCTCACTTGGGAGTCAGAAGGATCTTTTAAAAATTCTAGTTTGACATCAACACACCACTCGAAACTTTTCGGTGACTTCCCACTGTTCTTCTAGCGGAAAGTTGTTCATCTGTCTTCTAAGACTACCATTATCTGGCCTTGCTTCATCCTCCCACTGATCTCTGGCAGCCCAGGTGCCAGGCTTCCAGGTCTCTGTCAGTTCCTCCAACTCGCCAGGCGCCATCCTCTCGAGGTTGTTCTAGGTATTGCTTCCTGCGATCTTAATCAGTCTTTGGGTCTCACGCCCACGCTAAGATGCTTCTACCTCCACTGGATCCACAAGACTTCCCAACCAATGGCCTGTGATCCCCCTGCATTCGGCATCACTGAATGTGTTGCATGAGTCTTAAAAGGAATTTATAGACTGGTATTGAACATATGGGCTAATATTGGATTTATGGACTTGAACTGGATTGAGCTGGAATGTTTTCTTAATATATAATTACTCTTTATATAAAGCTTTTTCTTAGACACATGTGAGTATCTATGAATGTGTTTCTCCCATCAACCCAGACTAACACAGCAGCCCTCTCTGCTCACCAGCCTACCCATTAAGGCTTTCACCCTAAGTCTTTCACTGTGTCAACATGGTACCCCCAAGGCTTCCACTAACTTACACTGCCATGGCTTCAGGGCAACTGATCCAGAGAGAAGTAGGCGGATGATGACATGGAGTCATAAGTCCTGTTCAGATGTAAATGGCAGGGGCACTGGTCACTTCAGAGTATATACACTTTGAAAGAGAGCCATTTAAAACTCCGTTCTTACTAGGAAAGCTCCTGATACTCTGAAAAAGCAGGCCTACATCCATACACCTCCGCCTTTTGACATTTTGGGGAAAGCGTTTCTGTCCCAACCGAATTTCATAAAAGTTTGCCATGCAGAAGTTAATAGGGCACCTTCTCAATTATGAGGGTCAGAGTTAAAAAAAAATAAGTATTGCTCTAGAGTTCCAGCTCATACACTCACAAGTTTATTAAATAAATATATATACATATATAATAAAGATACATTTATACATATACACATATATGTTTAACATATCTCTATGACCAGCGGATGGCTATAGACAAGTTCTCACCATAATACGCCTGTCCCCAAACTCAAAGAATACATAAAAGGAAAATGATTTGAGTTCCTTGAGGATATCAAAACTGTTGTTTTGACCTGGTGTAAACTGATGAGTGCTGAATTCTTCAAGGAAGGGTTAGAGAGATGGAAATACTGTCTTAAGCAGTGTATAGACCCAGATGGAGAATGCCAAGAAAGAAGAGCTTCACATCTTGATATTTTTGTTGACTAAAGTTTTGTAGGATTGTGTAGCAAGACTTCTTGACTTATCCACATCACTTAGACAACTGGACCATTTTTGCTATGGCACTTGGAAACTTTAGGAATAAACAGACATAGTTTTAACTATTCATCTATGCTCAAACAAACGTTTAGGATAAATATTCCCAACACGGTACTATTCTTCAACTTCAAAAAACTCGATGAAAAACTGGCATTTAGGGAGAAAAGGGGAACACAATTGCTTTCCAAAATTTCCCCATAATGAAGAAGATTTCATGAAGAATGTGGTTGCATGGGCAAGGATAACAAATCCAGCAATATGAGGATTCGGTGGAGAACAGAAGACCACTCATTATAAAATAACCCACCACAGACAAGAGTGGACAAGAATCCACATACAAAAGACATAAGGGGGAAAGGATCAATTCCAGCTTGGGTTATCAATGACTCTGGAATCTACTGACTCTGACTACCTCTCCACGCTATTATGCTTTTCTTACACAAAGCAAGGAAGAGAGCTCTACACACCTTCTCCAACTTACACCTGCAAATTCGATTTAAAGACACACATACCCATGAATCTCACTTGTACCTAGAGATAGAGTGGCTGCCATGGAATCTGAAAGGGAATTAACTATGGCCGGTAGCAGGTAAGGTTTTGTGTCAACCTGGCTGGGCCAGGATTTCCAGTAGCTGGGCAGTTAAGACACAGTCCTTCTCCATGATGAGATCTAAGATAATTAATCACCTCCATGAGGACTGCTGCGACCAGCAGCCAATCACCGGAAGAATGTTTGCCTGGGGATATTTTCTGATCCCAACATAAATGACATGGTAGAAAAGGTGGCTACTTTTTGCTAGGCTGGGACACTGGTTTTGGCTCATTGTTTGTTCTCTGTGCCTCTTTCGTCTTATGCCTGGGGGCCGTTGGCAGCCTGGCATCTTACTTGTTGATCTTGGATTCACCTGCCCCTGTAGCTACTTGAGAGAGGAGAAAACTCCAGTCTGGTATCTGTCCTAATGAACTTGGACTTGTCCACTTCGACAACCATCTGAACCATTTATTTGATATAAACCTTCCTATACATACACACATGCATAAGGTTTTAATGGTTCCTTCTGCCAAAGTGGGGAGCCAAACCCTTCTTCGTTGTCTGTTCTTAGTCTGCAAGTTTGGCTGAGATCTGTGCACTTTGGGCAACCTGCTGGCATTTGACATACCAGTGATAAAGCTTCCAGCATCACAGCCACACATAAGCCACAGCAGTATGACAAACTGACCGCCAAGTGTTGGACACTGAGTAAGGAAGAATCGATGCATTTGGAATGTGGTGCCAGAGAAGAATCCTGAAAGCACCACGGACTGTTAAAGGAACACACTGATCTGTATTGAAAGGTAGTCCAGAGGGCCCCTAAGAGGCAAGGATGGAAAAACTTTGTCTTAGAAACTTCAGACATATTGTCAGGAGAGTCTAGACCCTGGAGAAAGGGTCTAGTCATGTTTGGTAAAGTGGAGGGGCTGTGACAAACAGAGATGGACTGACACCGTCACTGCATTAACGGGCTCAGGATGGGAACTTTGGGGAAGATGGCCCAAGATCGTACAGTAGGTCGTGCTGTTGTGCACAGGACCACTATGGGTCAGAGGCACTTGGATGGTACCTCACAATAGCATACAGGAGTCCTGGTGGTGCAGCGGGGTACACGCTGAGACGCTCACTGTAAGGTCAGCAGTGTGAACCCACTAGCTGTTCTTGGGAGAAAGAGGAGAGCGCTTTCTGATCCCGTATTGATGTACAGTCTTGAAACTCCATGGCATAGTTTAACGCTGTCCTATAAAATCGCTGTGAGTCAGAATCAATCCAAGGGCGGTGGGTTTGGGGGGAATCTATATGTATACATACAACCTCCCTGGTTTTGCTTCTGTAGAGAACCCGGCCTAAGACAGCAGGCCTCAAATCCAAGACTCCTCGGGCCCTGGCGAAGCCCAGCTCTTCACCGTGAAATTGTGCAAGGTCCTCCTGACTAGTTTGACGCACACTTGAGCGTCTTCCTTGAGAAACCAAGTTAAGGACTTTAGCAATCATATCTGGTTAATCAATTGTTGGCTTATTCAAAGAGTTCTGTTATGTTCTTTTTTTGTTTTGTTTTTTTTGGGACATCACTGCCCTCTGGTGGGAGTGGGAGGCCCAGTCTTGCTCCTGGAGAGCTGCTGCTGGATTTGAACCACCAAGCCAGTAGGCCGCAGTCCCGCACTCAACCACTACTCTACCAGGGCTTAGCCCCCTGTCATGTTCTTTAAAGAGTGGAAGTTTTTTTTAATCACCTTTCTATAATCTGTGTTCCTTGGCATTTGCTTGAAAGGAGACAGCACTTACTTATTTTACATAACAGGACAATCCAACTTTCCCAACCTCAAGCATTCTAAGTTTCATCAAGTTGTGCTGACCTTTCAGTAGAAAGTCACACAATTCACAGCTGCCTCGCCCCGTCATTTATCTTATTGGAAAGTTAATGTTCCTGCTGTGACAAAGAACTGAGCATTTTCCTTTGTAATTTTGAAAACATTTTATTACACAGGTACCATATTCACGGCTCAGCTATTCCAATTGGTAGGGTGTACCTTGATGGATTATTTTTCTCTTTATCATTACTAGTTCCATCAACACTAAAAATCAAACCAAACTCAATGCTATCGAAGGGGTAAAACTGCCCCTGTGGGTTTCAAAGACTGTAAAATTTCGTCTTTCTTCCAGGGAGCAGGCGGAGGCTTAGAACTGCTCACCTCGGGGTTAGCAGCCCAACACGAAGTAGGAAAAATCCCTCCCTATGAGTTCATGTGGAGAGCAAAGTCTCACTAGAAATGTCTATATTATTTTAGGGAATATTGGAAGGGAAGGCTGGCATTAAGCAAAGGAGGAGAGGGAGAGGACTGTAGAAAGAAAGAAGATGAAATGGCTGCACCCCTAGGCAATCCTAAAAGAACATAACTATCAGACCCTTGACAAGTTCTAGAGCATTCCAGCCACACTAGAGAAGGAGCTATCAGACTAGACTGAAGATGTGACCTAGTAAAAAGATACACTTTAGACCACCAGAGTGTTTTAGTCACTCCCTTAAAAATGACACTATAATGTGGTGCCAGGTCTTCACGGAGTCCCAATAAGAATGATGCAAATGGGATGATGGGGCAGGTGTGACAGAAGAGGAAGAAAACCAAGCTGCCAGCCTAGTTAATAGAAGCACATTAAAGTGCTGCTGGAAACTTCAGAGGATGGTGTACATGTTTGCTACACATATTTTTATTGTGATTTGTAACCAACAAGAAGTAAAAAACATAACTGTACTGTACATGAGAGTGTGTTTTAGAAAATACTCAGCCAGAACTGTTTCCTTACAGTGTGGGCTGACAGCTGTTTTCCAACCCCCGTCCTCACAACTAACATTTGGGGCTGACAGCTCTTTCTTGAGTGGCTGTCCTGTGTGCCGGGGGTGGGTGGTGCGGGGGGGGGGGGGGGGGGGGGGGGGGGGGGGGGGGGTAATGGGAGTAGAGACCAGTAGCAATGCCCCCAACATCCCTCCCTCAAATAGAGACATGCAGGAATGTCTCTGAGCACTGCCAGACACTGTAAATTCTCTTTGGTGGAGAACCCCACTTTAAAGGGCTCTAAACACAGGCTGAGTGAGAGATGTTGAAGAATTAGAGTACCCACCAGCCACACACAGGCGGCTCTGAGCCCCTCAAGCGTGGCTAGTCGAAACTGAGGCAGGCTGAAAGGATCACACACACTAGAATTTGTAGACTTACTACAGAAAAAAAAGTCACCATGCTTTTAACATTAATTAAATGATAAATGGATATTTTTTGACAGTGAGTTATATAAAATAGTAAAATAAATTTTACCTTTTAAAAATGTGGCTACTCAAAAAGATAAAATTTCTTACATGGGGTGGGGTGTGTGTGTGTGTGTGTGGGGGGGGGTGTTGTGTTTCTACAACTGAACTAGAGGAAAAAAACAAATCCTTCTTCCAGGCTTAGGTGCTGTACCGCTACCTACAGAGCCGGCAGTTCAAAGCTCCATTTGCTCCATGGGAGAGAGAGATGACTGTCTGTCTGCTCCAATAACGATTTATGGCAGTGCTTCCGAAAATGGGCGATACCCCTCACTCCCAAAGGGTGCCACAATGATCCGGGGGTGTTGTCAAAGCAGATCTTTATCCTGGATTTTTTAATTGCCGAAGTGGGCACCGAATAGTCCCCACTACCACCCCCACCCGGAAAGGGGGCAGTCGGCCAAGTACAAGGCCTGTGAAGGTCTTGGCGATTGGCCGTGAGTCAGCTCAACCAGAGGGAGGTGGGCGTGGCTTTGGCTTCCCTTCATGCGATGAGAGGGACGTCGGGGAGTTGGAAGAGCGCAGGCTGCTCTTGACCTTTTCTTACTTGCATGGCGTTACTCAGAGACGACGCTTTCCTAAACTCTTGTCTCCAGTTCTCCTGAAACCCAACGCGATGTCTGCAACTCTTGCCACCACGGCGCCTCTTAAGCCGGGCTAGAAGAACCCAAGCTTCTTAGGTCTTGGAGATCTTCCCCTCCAAACGGATCCCCAGGGTTATCAGACATGGCACTCTGGACCAGATGCGCAAGCCAGAAACCTGGAAGTCTTCCATGACTTCTTCCTTCTTCACCCCACTTGCAATCTCTCACACAAGCCCTGCTTCTTCTACTTTCTAAACATTTCTGGATTCTTCTCCTTTCTCTATCCACGGGCGAGGTTGCTTCACCATGATGAGTTTCGGCATTAATTCCCCCTTATTATACTCTTATTATACTGTACTTATAATACTCTTATATTAACTGTACTGTACATGAGAGTGTGTTTTAGAAAATACTCAGCCAGAACTGTTTCCTTACAGTGTGGGCTGACAGCTGTTTTCCAACCCCCGTCCTCACGACTAACATTTGGGGCTGACTCTTATACTCTTATGATATTTATGCTTCTCAAAATACTTCTCCTACAGTTAATGTTTTGTGTCCAGTGATGGTTTTCCTGCTAGAACATTGTCGTCGTTGTTAGGTGTCAAGTAATCCATCCCTAAACAGTGACCCTGTGTACAACACACCATCAAACTGCCTTCCCCCACTCTCGTTGCTCTGGTTGCGCGCACGGTCGGAGCCATGGTGTGAGTCCGTTTCGGTGGCCTCCTTTCTCACTGACCCATGATTGTACCAAGCACAAGCAAACTGTCCTGTTCCTCTCCTGATACATGCCCAGAGTACATGAGATGAAGTCTCGCCATCCTCCCTGCTGCCCGTATTTCTTTCAGGAGAGATTTGCTGATTGTTCTGGCAGTCCACGGTATTTTTGAAATTCTTCACCAGCACCCTGATTTAAATGCATCAATTCTTCTTCAGTCTTCCTTTTTCATTGTCCAACTTTCACATCCCAACGTGGTGCGTGAAGAGACTGTGGCTTTGGTCTGGAGGAGCTTAGTCCTCAAAGTGACACCCTGACTCTCCAATACGGTAGAGAGGTCTTGGGTGGCAGATTTGCCCAATGCAATACATAATCATGCACCTTCTGGCTCATTGCTAAATCTTCGGTGATTAAGGAAGGGAGAGAGGTTGGGCATGACAGTACAAGACCTGGCCCAGGCAAAAGCTGAGAAAAAGATGGCAGGTCAAAGCTAGAGTTTCCCCACAGTCCAAGAGTCCACGGAGGACTGCACTTGGTTAAATTCTGTTGTTTCAATGCCCTTATCCAGACAGTATATAAAAGACCATTGCTTTACAATAAGAGGTAGAGGATGAGGAGATTTGACTAAAGATATGTTCGATAATGTTGTTTCAAAATTCTTACTTCCTCTTCATTTAGTCATGAATGTATAGTTAAAAAGGCAATGATTAAAAAAATTAAAAAATTTTAAAATGCAAGGATTCAAATGCACACATGCTAATAGCAGTTCAGCGATCAATTATATGAACAAGACATTGTTTTTCCTCCCGAGTCATTTTATCAAGTGAATACTTACTGTCAAGAAAGGAAGTGTAAAGTCATGGTAAAGGTCAAGTAACAAATACGAGAAGAATGGCAAAGATACAAACCTAAAACGCCAATCTTAAGACCTGCCAGGCTGGCTTTAATTTTCTCATAAATATCTTCTGATCCAAAGTCAACAGCAATGGTTTTGGTTTCCACTTTGAATTTTTCTCCTAGGAGGAAAAAAAGGGGGGGGGGAACCCATAAATTAATAAGTGGCAATTAAAATTAAGAACACTAGATTTATACTTTCGATATGAAATTTAGCCCAGGATCGTAAAGCTGACAGAGAGCTGACACAGCAATTTGGCAATAAGAGTCCAGTGGCGTCACAGAGCTCGCTGACGGTCCGATAGCCACTTCTTCTTCCATAACTCGTTTACGGAAACAGGCTTTGATACCCTTAGATACAAATAATCAGTAGATTCATAGCATAATGGTATCATAATATTATAGGCTCCTTATATGCTGCTGGCTTTATTACTTTATTGTTTTTACTTTATTGCTTTAAATATAAATTGATGTTTCATAATTTTAGGAAGAAAACTTCATGTTCTACGCTATTTTAAAGTATGAGACACTGAAACAAAAAGTCCATCATCATAAAATGAAGCCAATCTAACATAGTTTAGGAGCCTGGTCAAGAGTTAATCATCACTGCGGTTAACAAGCGACACAAAAAGCACAGTGATAAAGTGACAAAGTGACACAAGTAAGACCTCAGGGTCCTGCTCTACACAGAATGACTAGAGGTGGAGACAACAGTTATGCACGAGACCCTGTGGGAACGAAAATCATCCACGATAATGTATAATGTTAACTTTGCCTTTCACCAACTCCCTTTGAAGAGGCATCATTGACTTTGAGATTGGACCTGCGCAAGTCCAATTTCAGTCCCATGTTTATGTGCGACATGCCTTTGAGCAGGTCACACAGCCTCTGTGAGCCTCAGCATCTTCTTAGGAAGATGTACATGACAATGCTCAAGGGTTGGGAAGGGCTCCAGGCAGCTCTCCGTCAAAGCTGGTGTCCCCTGCCCTTTCCACTTGCAGCACTTCACGGGACGAAGTCGAGAAGTCTACCAGGCTGAAAATGTTTACTATCTGGAACTTGTTGGAAATCAAAAGAATCAATTTTAAAATCTGCCTTCCAAATGCAAGATGTCCTTCGATCCCGATCAACATGGGCTCATCACATATTATGCAGCATTATGAATCTACATAGGCAAGGTGTCTCTTCTTGATCTGAAAGGATTTATGTCGAAAATGAGAGCTGGTTCATATCAAGACTCTTGACTCTAAGTTAGACTTCGATGAAAAGTATTGAACCAAGATAGAAATACA
>PVJH01014668.1:0-56148 GCA_004026705.1 Nesogale talazaci | reverse complement strand
TGTGTGCTCGCTGAGGTCCATTTATCATGTTATAAAACAACAAATAGTAGTAATTAAAAGTAGGCTGCATAAAGATACAATGTAATTATATTTGGTAAAATAAATTGCTTATGTTTTAACTGTGTGGCTTAAAATCTATCTTAGATATTTACTTTATTTTACTCTCAATTTGCTGCTCTTATAATCTACAGTTGTGAGATTGCACTCATTTTTACCTAATTCATTATCAGGACAATATTAGATAGTCAAAAATGGACATATTCTAAATACATATAAAATCACTGAATACAATATATAGCTTATAAGAATTCTTCAAAAGGAGTATTTTAAATATTATTTTACCTTCTCCATGACACCAGAAGGAATTGGAATTCCTTATTAAGTCCTCTTATCCCATGGTTATTTCATTTTTAAAATAATAAATCAATAAGAAGAGTTTCCACACAGAGCTTCACACAGTATGATGGGGGGAAGTCAACAGACCTTTACAATAAATCCTAAGTGGTAAAGCTAAAATGAAATCACCATCAGATTTATTTCCCAAAGGACACATTAAATTCTGCTTCCTATTTGACTTATCCTGTTGTCATAGAGTCAATTTTAATGCCTAGAGATGCTATACTGAGTTTCTGAGGCTATAAATTTCAGGAAGAGAGCCTTATTTTTCTTCCAAAAAGTAACTTATCTGTATGATTTGATGCTCACATGAAAACACAAACAACACAAAGTTTCAAATAGGGAACTCCATATTTGGCTTGCACATGTTGTCCCAGAGATATTGTGTCCCACAATTTGCTGCATGTACACGAATAAACAGCTTGAAAAAAACTATAGACAGCTTGAAGGCATATATCATTCTTATATTATTGCAATGTTTTTAGTTTGTTTTTGTTTTTCGTTTTTTAGGCGGGGGCATCACTCCCTCTGGTGGTCGTGGGAGCTACCCAGCGCTGCTCCTGAGAACCGCCGCTGGATTTAAACTGCCAAGCTCATGGGCCGCAGTCCTGCACTCAACCACTTAACGCCACCGGGGCTCAGCTATATTATTGTAATTTTAACAAGAAATTTAGAGTTATGCTTGTATGATTCACTAAGAGTTGCAGTCTCCATCATGATCTTCATGAAACTCTATTATGTAATATTTATAATTATGTATAAATACTCATACTTTTCATATAAAATTAACATGTGGTATTGAATAAAAATTAGAAAAAGTCAGAAGACATGCTGTGTGAGTCTCCTGAATCAGTGAAGCTTATTAATTGTTTAGAAAAAAATGTTTTCAGTTTCCCAATCCAAATGAAATCTATGAAAGCATTATTAAAATTGGCAAAATAATAAATTTTATCATTGATTTTTCATATTATAAATGTAATATTAATTCTTACATATGCAAAAGTTGAACTGTGCTCCTGTTCCTAATTATGTAGATGTAAAATTTAAATAAAGAAATGTGACATCAAGTTTTTATGAATATCTCAAAATATTTGTAAGGCTATCTAAACAAACTGAGACAGGAATTCTTATGACTTTACCTGTAATGTAAAATTGCAATTTGAACATTTGAACGTTAAAAAAAAAATCATTTGGCTTTAAATTAACTATGTGTAAAATCATGCATCTTAGCAAGAACTAAAGTCTGCACATCTTAAAACTTTGTATAAGAAAACTCAATCTCTTTTTTTGTGACTACGGCAACATCAAACCAAACTCCATTATAAAAATTATATTAAATTGCAATATTTTATGTATTTGAATTATATTCATAACAAGGCAAAGGATTGTGGGAAACGTTATGTATTAGGCAAAATAAAATATCATCCTTAATTGGGGACAAGATTTCATATCTTAAAGTTATACACATTTCTTAATTATAAGAGCTATGTGAGAAGTAATAATAAAATATTTATTAGAAAAAATATAAAGCTGAGAGAAGAAAATTATTATAGGTCAAAGAGCAAAGACAATTTTATGAAATCATTATCACCCTCAGCAAGTTTTCTGTTTACTTACTTTGGTTAACTTCAAAATTAAATTGCTTATTTGAAATAGACCCAAAGAGAATATTGAAGAGCCTTTGCAATAAATTTTTTACCATATTTCTGACATTGAAATCATCAGGCATTTTTAGGCATCATGTCCTAATTATCTCAATCTGAATCAAACAAGTCATGAAGAGTTAATGTGCTGCACTACTGTGTTAATCTGGTAGACTAAAGAAACATAAAAACTCGTAAGTGTATAAGGGAGAGCTTTATATAAAGGGCAATTGTGCATTAAGAAAGCAACCCAACCTAGTTGAGTCCAAACCCAATAGACCGATATTATCCTTTATGTCCAATACCAATCAATAAAGTCCTTTTCAGAATCCACCCTTTCACTCTAAATCCTCTCAAGTCCCAAAATGGTACCAGATTATGTAACTACCACAATTACTAATAAGTAAACTCCAGAAAGGGGATTGAACTGGTCTAGCATAGATCAAAAAGGTAGTTTTTGTCTGTTCATAATTATTTTTTTTCATAATCATTTTTATTAGCTTTTGGGTGATTTGTTGTATTTCAAGGTGGCATATTGTAAATAAGAATAAATATGCAAATGATCTTAAAGTGGAATGATTATTAATATTTGCTTTTAAAGTGCTTTGATTTCTTTCCTTTCAAAATATCTTTAATATCAATAGTGACTATGGAATTAAACTATTATATCTCTCTAATATGCATAGCCTAAAATATACTATCTACTATATGACATATTGCAAGTCTTCAAAAAAAGTAATTTTCATTTTACTTTATAAAAAGGAATTCTAATCCCTTATTAAATTCCTCTTTTTATGAACACATATAGTACATTGTAATTTACAAATCCATTTTATGTACATTATCAGTGCATAATTTCCTAAAGTGCATTTGTGACAAATCAGAATACTGCAGCTTAGCACTTAAGGGATGGACTAAAGTCACTCAAATAGAAAGTATTAGGTCTAATACTCTAATCTAGATCTTCTCAATCCCAATATAGTTTTTCCACTTCCACTGATTGCTCGATAGGCAAGGTCAATGGAAATCATATTGGATTGACCTTGAGGGCTAGCTAATGTGTCACCTTTTCTCCTGGATTTTCAAAGTGGAATTAATTGTTAAGTGCCATGCTTTAGTTACAGTTGCCTGTTCAGAAATTTAAGAGTGACACCCCTTAGATTAATATTTGTATATTCCTTATTAATTGCATTTTCTTTGGGGCTTCATTAATCTGGCCTGCCTAAGATAGTACAGAAATGCATTTATTGTTGTTGCTCAATGCTGACTCATAGCAGTCTTATGTACAATAAAATAAAGCACTGCACATCTTGTGTCATCCTAACAATTGCAGTGATGTCTGAATACATTTTTGTAGTCATTGTGTCAATCCATCTCTACAAGGTTCTTTCTCGTTTTTTATGTCTGTCAAATAACCAAGGATGATGTCCCTTTCCAGGGACTGATCTCTCCTGACAACTTATCCAGAGGACATGAGACAAACTGTCACTATTCACACTGTAAGAAATTGCATGCAGGTTCATTCATCGGACATCTTTTTATTTCCCTAATGCAATGAAGAAAGGGTCTGGCATATCTCCATGCTTCATCCTTCATCACCTAATCTTACACTCACCATTCCTCCCTAGCTACTCTACATCTATACTAAGTTCAATTAATTATTTCAATGACATCATGGAACTTACAAATAATATTCATGGTCAAGGAGGTCTATTAGGAAGCTTAATAAGTTTTCACCAGTCAGATCAATAAATAGTAAAGACACAGCGACTCATTCTGCCATGCAGAAGCCAAGACTCTCACCAGTTCTGTGTCTCAGCTATGTGGTAGTCAATTCTTTCTAGTTATTAGTCTATTAGCCACAAGGTCCTTTAATCTCTGTCTCCATGAGCAGAAAGCTAATAGACTCATCACTCTGTCCCAAAGTTTCATAGTCTCAGACCAGATCAGGAGAAGACACCCCAGAGTCACTTTACTGCTGGTCTGACTATTCCTGCTGCAATCTCTGGTGCATCCGCTCTTGGCAGCATCTGCTTTAGTGCTTTGGTGCTCTACTGTGGTAGTTGGGGTTTCTCTCTGCTTCTCTGCTTAAAAGAGGGCCCATCCTTATAACCAGGAGTGGGATAACAAAAACTGACCCAACCCCTTTTGTTAGTGTCACACACAAGCATTGAGTTGGTGGGAGTAACAGCGAGTTGGTGGAAGAGCCATGCTATGCACCTTTGCTCAATCACACTTATCTCTCTCTCTCTCTCTTTAAAAATCACTTTATCAGGGGCTCTTACAACTCTTACTTCTAAGAAGTAATATGGCTATACTTGTTCCAAGATGAATCTGTTTGCTTTTTGGGCAGCCCATATCAATGTTCTTCACCAGCACCATGACCCAAGTGCATCCATTTGTATTTGCTCTTCCCGATTTAATATCCAGTTTTCACATGGATATGAGGGTATTAAGAATACCATGGTATAAGGGAAGCTCACTCAAGTCCTCCCTGTGGTTTCCTTGATATCCAATACTGTAAAGGGATCTTGCAGAATAGATTTGCCCAAAGCAGTGCATCTTTTTAACATCTCGATGGCTATTTCAATGAGCATTAATTGTGGATCCAAGCAAGATGAAATTCTTAACAATTTTAATTTTCTTTTACCTTTTTGCCATAATGTTCTCTATTGACCCATTTGTGGAAATTTGGGTTTTATTTACATTCATCTGCTATCCTAAAGACTGCTATACTAAAGACTGCAATTCTGGATCTTCCTCAACAATTGTTTCAAGTTCTTCTGGCTTTCCATTAGCAAGGTTGTGTCATCTGCATGTTGTAAGTTGTGAATAAGTCTTTCTGCAGTCCTGACACTGCAGTCATCTTCATATAGTCCAGTTTCTCTGATTATGTGCTAAGCATACAGGTTAGATACACATGGTATCAGCAAAAGGATGCAATCTTGACACACTTTTCCTGTTTCTTTGAAATATATATCATTTATTATTTGGAATTTAATTATCGCAGTGCATTTCAAAGGATATTAAATATAGAACATTGTTAAATATTTTAATACAAATTATTAGGCTACACTTTAAAATTGCCACAGGAGTTCAAAGGGCCACATGTTTTATATGTGTGAAAATGGACTGAACAATTGACTGAAAATTGACTGAACTTTAAATATGTGTTGGTTTGCTATTATATTTGCAAATACGAGGGTCATGTTATTATTCTTTTTGTATTTTATACCATACACTATTCCTTTGCTTTGTTTACATAACTGCTTCTTAATCTATGTAAATGCTAAGCATGAACAAAGTGATGTGTTCTGGAATTCCTATTCTTCTCATTGCTATTCATAGTTGATTTAATCCACACATTAGAATACTTTTGGATAATAAGTAATCTTTTTGATATTCTCTGCTTCACCTAAGATCCATTGAATGTCAGCAATAATATCCCCTGTTCCACATTTTCTTCTGTATCTGGCTTGAATTCATTGTGTCTCCCTCTCTATGCACTGCACCAACCATTGTTGCATGTTTTCAGCAAAGTTTTTCTTGCATGTATTATTAATGATATTATTGTGGTTCATGGAAATGTAAGGTAACCATATTGTAATGCTTATGACTTCCTTATTGCCATAAGTCAGGGGTCAGATGTGCGCGCAATCTGTCCTTTACCTACTCTGACAGTAATCTCTCCTCCCTTGGTACTCTACTTCTTTCCTACACTTGATAATCCATTGCAATCACTACACCGAGCTCACAGATAATATTCACAATGAAGACTTTATTAGGGAAGTAACTTGGCTACCAGAGGTTAGGATCAGACACAACAAGGATACCACTATTGACCCAGAGCAACCATTCTCCACATCCCACTGTCAAGTCTCTTTGGTTCTGTCTCTCAACCATGTGGTTCTGTGGTTTCTACCTCTGGGGGCCAGGAATCCAATCAACATTTGACTCCATCTAGTAGACCCATAATCTCAAGTTAGATGAAGAGAAGGAATCCCACAGTCTCATCGCTGTTCTTCTGAGTCTCCATAGCATAATCTCTGGTTTATTTTGTCCTGGTGGTCTCTTTCACATCTGACAGAGAGGTCTAGGAAGTGTTTTAAGAATGGTGCTAGGAATTTTCTGTATCAAAAATAGCTCTTATATACTGAAAAAGGGTTTTGACAGAAGTATGATTTGTCTTATACCTGACTGTGGATCCAAGAAAATGAAGGATAATGTGTGTGTTAGACTGGGTAATCTAGAGAAACCAAATCTTAAACACACATATGTATATTAGAAAGAGGTTTATATACAAGAGGAATGGAACATTGAGAAAGCATCTCAGCCAAGTCTGGTCCAAGTCCACAAGTCCTATATTAGCCTTTATGTCCCATCCCAATCTGTAAAGTCTTCTTCAAACTCACGAAGCACATGTAATGACACCAGGACAATCACAGGCCAGTGGGTCCTGAGTCTTGTGTAACCAGTGGTGGTAGAAATACCTCAGCGTTGGCAGGGGTCTCTCTGTGGTCTCCAAAACATCTTTATCACTGAGAGGAGTCTCCAGGTGGCTTCTCTAACCCCGGAGGTCTAGTTCCAACAGGCAATCCCATGAGGCTTCTCCTCTGAGATGTCTTACTCAGAGCCAAGCACATGTCCCTTCAGTAGAGCATCTCTAAGGAACTTAGTTGAACAGAGGTAGTGTTTCCTTCCTCCAAGATGAAAGTACCTGATTTCCCAGAATTCTCAGGAGAAATCCATGCCCACAGAGAGATTTGATTGTCAATCTCCAGATTGACAGGCTAGACTCTACCCCTATACTCTTAATCAAATTGGCACCAGAGCATGTGACTGCCACAATGTCTGCAATCAAATAGTATGAAAATGTAACCACAGAAACAAACGGTGTGACTTGACTCACACCCTCTACTGAGGCTAGAAATTGTTGCTGTTATTGTTGCTGTTAGGTGGCATGGAGGTGGTCCATGCCAATAGAAAACTATGGAAAACAGAACCCAGCACGGCACTGTCCAGTGCCATGCTCACAAATGCTCCTATGCTGGAGCCCGTTGATAAAGAGGAAGCGTCCAACTGTCTTGTGGATGGGTGTTTCTCTTTTTCACTGCCCCTCTACCTTTCCAAGCATCATGCCCATCCACAGGGAATGATACATTCTTGCAACATACCCAAAATATGTAAGCTTCAGACTTGCCATTTTTGACTCTGGTCGTATTTCTTTCAATACAGATTTACACTTTTAGCACTCTGTGGAATGTTCCATTATTCTTTACCAACACACAATTCAAACACATCTATTCTTCTATGGTGTTTTTAATTCAATGCCTAACTTTCAGGTGCCTAAGAAATGATCAGAAAGACTGCAGTTCAAGTTCAGCTTACCATAGGTCTCAAAGTAAGCTGCTTATTTTTCAATACTTTAAAGAAGTCTTGTGCAGCAGATTTACTTAGTATAAAGCACCTTTTAATCTCAGGACTGCTGCTTTCAAGAGGCTTGATTGTGGATATGAATAAGATAAAGCCCTTGAAAACTTCAACTCTTTTTCTTTTTTTAAATCATTTCACTGGGGGCTCATCCAACTCTTATCATGATCAATATATACATCAATTGTATGTAGTCCACATTTGTACATTTATTGCCACCATCATTCTCAAAGCATCCTTCTTCACTTAGGTTCCTGGTATCAGCTTCCCAAATCCCCCCCACCTCTGCCCCATGAACCCTTAATAATTTAAAAATTATCATTATTTTGTCATATCACACACAGTCCAATGTGTCCTTTCACCCACTTGCCTGTTGTCTGTACCCCTACAGCTCCTTTTCTTGTATCATGATGCTAATCATTGATTCCTCTGTGAGGATTTTGATACCCTTTACATTGAGCTGTAATGAATACTGAAGGTTGAAATCATTGATCTCAATCTCAAAATGTTTCCAGTCATTCTAAATTTCAGCAAACAAGGTTGTGTCTTCCAGTACATGAACGGTTGTGAATAAACTTTCTCCAACTCTGCTGCCACATTCTTAACTATAATCAAGATTCTCTGATTACTTGCTCAGCACACATATTGAATAGCATGCTAAGCGGATCCAACCCTGACACACATCTTTGCTGATTTTAAACCATGTTTTCAAAACTCCCTCTTGATACATGTACACATGATTACAATGCAGTGTTTTAGAAAGCCCATTCTTCTCAAGGTTATTCATAGTTAAGATTCACATGGTCAAATGTCTTGGCAAATAATGTGTCAATCAATAAAATGTAACAATGCAATATCTGTCTGGTATTCTCTGGTTTGAGCCAAAATCCATCTCACAGAAGCAATGAAATTCTTTCCTCCATTCCCTCTTCTGAGTCTGGCCTGAACCTTGGGAAGTTCCAAGTCAATGCACTGTTGCAATCTTTATTGAAGGATCTTCAGTAAACTTTTATTTGCATGAGGCTAGTGATGTGATTCTACAGATTGAGCATTCTGTTTGGTCAACTTTCTTTGGAATGGGGACAAATATGATTCCTTTCCAGTCAGTTAGCCACTGGCTTTCAATTGGCTAATTCTTTGAATGCATCGTGAACTTCTTTCTTCAGCACCATTAGTTCTTGCTCACAAGCTGCCTCCTCTAATGGGGGGATTTCTACTAGTTCTTTTTGGTGCAGTGTATTCTTTCCATCTTCTTTTGATGATTTCTTTATCTTTCATTATGTTGCCCATATAATCTTTCAGTATTGCAACTTGAGGCCAGAATTTAGTCCCATGTTAAGCCTATAATTGCTACGTATCTCCAACATTGTATCACAGCTACAAGAATAAAGTAGGGATCTATAATGTACCACATGGAGAGTTATGGATGAAATGGCCACATTAATTAATTATAATCATTATTCAATAGTTACCACATTCTGTGAGTTTACCTTTTTTAGGAATGGTTAAAAATCCGGATGTCTTTTGGTTGATTGGTCAGGTCGCTGACTTACAAATTTCTTCATATTATGTTTCCAGTGCTTCACCAATATGATGTAACTTCTCAATTGTTAATCTATCCAGTCCTGGAGCTATATATTCTAATAATGCATTTAATGCACCTTACATGGTTTTCTGCAGTACCTTAGCTCTTGATCTCTATATTTATAATGTAAGCAAAGCCAGAGCAAGCTGGAATATATCATAGCTTGCTTATATATAATTATAATTTCAAGTTGAAGAAAATAAAAGCAATCAATGAGAGCCAAAATACAACCTCAAGTATTAGTGCCTTTGAATTTTCAGATCATCGCAAGAACAAATGTAGCCCAATAAAGACTAGTGGAAGGATACTTGAAGTGTGTGGAATGACATCAAGAACACCATGCATGTAGAAATAAAAGGTTATAGTTTTTTTGAAAAGATTAAAATGTATGTCAGAGTCTTTTTAAGTTTTTATTGAAAGTAAAATGGCTACAGCAAATGGAAGAAGTGATTAAGCAAGTGGATAAATATTTCAAAGGAAAGAAGACAATATGAAGCATGAAATGTACAAAGGCCTGGAATTAGAAGGTAAAAATAATAAGAGCACACTCTACTGAAAAACCTGATTAAAAATAAGTCTTAAACTGTGATGTTGAATTCTATGTACATAAATTTGAATGATGTAAGAAGCATCAGCACAAAGGGAATATTACACAGGATAACACTCACAAAAGAATTGGTAGATATTCAATAATTTCAAGAATAGCAAATTAGCAAAAACCAATGATATTGCAGGAAGACATCCTAATTCCACTGAAGACACTACAGACAAATGAGTCTCCAGGAATATGAATATTAATTGAGAGACTTCAGCCTGCTGGTGCAGATGTGGAAGCACTCACTCATCTAAGCTAAGGAATTTGGAAGATTGATATCTTTACAAACAACTTGCGATATAGGGATTTATACATGTCTCAAAGAAAAGTGACACAATTGTATTGATTGATATCATTAATATAACATCCAAGTATAGTTTGCTGAATATTATTCATAATGATTCAAACAATATGTCAATATAGAGTTTCCAGGGATTCAAACTTGTCTCAGAAAAGGACATAACATGAGAGATATCATTGCAGATACTAGATGAATCTTGGGTAAAAGCAGCAAACACCAGAAAGATGTTTACTTGTGATTTATTGACTGTACAATGACACTTGACTGTGGTGTAAGAACAAATTATGGATAATATTGAGAAAATGGCAATTCCAAATCTTCATTATATTCATGTGGAACCTGTAGAGGGACCAAGAGTCAGTGGTTGAAACAGATAAAAGGGAACATGACAATGTTTAAAATTAGGAAAGTGAGTGTCAGAATGGCATCCTCTAATCATATCTACTCAGTCTGTCTGTGTGCTGATCCATCAATCATAGAAGTCAGAATATATGAAGCACATCTAAGCACTGGGGTTACAGGAAACCTAATTAACAAACTTTAATATGCAAATAATAAAATCTTGATTGCTGAAAATGAGGAGGACTTGAAACAAGTGATGAAGCTCAAGGACTGAGGCCCTCAGTATGGATTACAACTTACTTACTTACTTACTTACAACAAAATCCTCCCAACTGGACGCAGAGACATCATGATAGAGAAAAGCATACAATGGTAAAGCACAGTATTTCTCTTCCATGTAAGTATAATACTTGTGGAAAAAATAGTCAAGAAGTCATGTGACATATTGGATTGAAAAAATATGCTGCGTAAGATCTGTTTAAAGTTTAGCACATCAAATATGTCATCATGAAGGCTAAAGTATGCTGGAACCAAGCCAAAGTATATTCAGTTGCCTCATTTGCAAGTGGAAATTATATAATGGATAAAGTAGGCTGTAGAAAACTTGATGCATTTGAATTATGATGTTGGCAAGGAATTTTGAAAATTCTGTGGACTTTCATAAGAACAAAGAAATCTGTCTTTGCTCCTTAGAAGTGAGGATGGTGAGACGTGCTTGCAAGTCCTTTGGACATGTTATTAGGAGTCTCTGTCCCCAGGAAAGGATATCATGCTTGGTAACATAAATGTTTTTTGAAAAGGAGGAAGACCCTAAAGGGGAAGAATTGACAGCGTGGTTGCAATAAAGTTCTCTAGCAAAGATATTATTTTGAGAATGTGGCTGGACTGGGCTTTCTTTCATGAAGTTGTGCACACCTTGGTCCTTAAGACTTGAGAACATCTAATATAGCTTGTATTAATGTTTACCTGTTTTATGTGCACAGGAATTGACAAATCAGAGGGCAATATGAGCAATATTTGTCTTTATATTTTCATCAGTACTCTCCTTATTACACGCAGATTAGTCAACACACTGAAAATGTCAAAACTTTCAAAATTGTCATGCATAGTCCATAATTTATCAAAAGTTAATGAGAACTGATAAAATAATACTATTTTAAATATTCTGAATTATCAATAAAATATTTCCCCAAACAAGTAAAAGAGCTTACCTAGACCATGTCTATGTGTTGACATTGGGGGTAAAATCGTCCAAGTCCTTGTTTTAGGATTGTAACATTCCACGGTATTCAAAGTCTTTAAGCCATCTCGACCTCCGATTACAAAGAGTTTGTCATCAATGACAGCCACTCCAAACTGCAGCCTCCGGCCATTCATCATCCCTGCCTGGATCCACAAATTCGTTCTCAGGTCGTATTTCTCAATGGTTGTAGCTCCTGAGAAAACAGAAACTCAAATAGTCACCAATTTTTACTAATCCAGCACACACCCTGCCTAAGGCAATGAACAAATTAGGATGTGAAAACCTTCATGTCATGGTCATTTATCTTTTAAAAAAGAAAAGTGACAGAACAGCAAAGGCAGTACTCTATTTCCCCTTCTTGGCAGACACTAATGATCAAAACAGGCACAAGTGTTAGATTTGTCCCAATTACATAATAGCTTCAATCTAAACTATTGATGGAAAAGACACAGTCGGGCATGGCACAGTTCTGTCAGGAGATGTTATAGCTACTCTTTTTAATTCTTTTCCATTTAAAAATATTTAAAATAATCCTGGTTTGGAAAAAGATAAAGATTATTAAAAACCATGAAATAAAATATTATGTCAGTTTAAGTTTCTTAAAGAGAAGTTAATTACATATGGCTCCCTTGAAAATGTTATCATGTTTTACCAGAAAATTTCAAAAGGTAATTTAAGTGATGTGAACAAATGGCTTCTGAAAAGAAACTATTTTAGCTTGCATGAAAATATCTATATAAGAGTTCTTCTTAAAACTTTTTTTGCCATCCAGTCAATTTTGACTACTAGGGACCCTAGGGGACAGAGTACAATTTCGCCGTAGAATTCTGTTGGCTGTAATCTCTAGTCTACGCAAATTGTCTGCCACAACTTTCTCCTACAGAATGGCATCTGTCTCCTATGAAATTACATCCTTCTCTTAGTGCAAGCCATGGGCTTTCGGTTAGCAGTGCAGTGCTGAACTATACATCAAAATTCCTTCTCTGAATAATAAATAACACTGGAAGCCAAACATGTCATATTCTACATAGAAAATCACTCATCATTCCTATCAGGTTTTTTATGCATGAATATTAGCAACCCAGTGATCCTGACTAGTAAAACTGATGTTGAAAAATTATACCGGATACATTGCTGTGAGTTTTATTTCAATGGGTACACTATATATTTCACATCAAAAATGCCTGACGACAATAAATTCATAAATGTGTACATTATTATAACAGCAGTCACTGATGTTGCTTCAGTGTTTGATCTTAATGTTCAGCATTATTCATCAACGTTTGATTCTTAACGATTAAGCATTCTTCTAAAGGAATGTGTAATTTTTTCGGTAGTTTCACTTATACGCTTACACTACATTTTATTTGTATTACAATAAAAACTTGCATCGAGGTGAAAATATTCCTCTGAGACATACTCACTAATTAAAACCTAACTAGAACTGGAGAAAACAAAAGCAAACATCTTTG
The DNA here is from genome assembly GCA_004026705.1 of Nesogale talazaci. Lineage (NCBI taxonomy): Eukaryota > Metazoa > Chordata > Mammalia > Afrosoricida > Tenrecidae > Nesogale > Nesogale talazaci. The sequence goes on along the minus strand of PVJH01014668.1, from coordinate 43,141 downwards.
TAACATTTTGATACAATCAATAAATATAATGTGTTCAGTTTTTATTCAAATGTCCTTGATGATTAATAGTGTAATAACCAAATTAGATACAATAAATCACTTTTACCTGATGTAATTTAAATCTTCAATTAATTTTCACATTAAATAACTGTAATGTATTATAAGAATATAAATGCTTACAAAAGTCATGTTAATTTTATTCTTTTTTGTTTAAATGTTTTATTATGTTTTATAGTGAATGTTTTATTCAGATGTATATATATTGTTAGTCCAAAATGAGCTACATTTCTAAATAATTTTAGTTGATTCATATTCTAAAAATATTTCCTAATTTTGCACTAAAAATTTAGAATAAGGTCATGTACCTCCCTCCAACGTCTCTCTCTTGCTAAATGATTGGCAGAAGAAATAGAACAAAATAACTATAAATAACTCTCTACCAGGAGACCCATATATTTTTAGATATAGTAGGAAAGGAAGTGAGTATTTGAGCAGCTATACTTCCTTTAGATTCCAGAGCTATGGTCAAATCATAGCAAAATATTTTAGGTCTAAATAGTCTCCTTAAAGAAAATAATAGGCAGTGGGTGAAATTAATTACTTCTGAATTATTGAAACATGTTCTATTTAAAAGAAGAAACTGAACAATTTGATCTAAGTTTGAAAAGTTCTTCATAACAAGCTAGATATAATTTAAAAAGAAATATATGGCAGGTTTCATTATTTTATAGTGTTTTCCCTTAAATTTCAGTCTTCATATGTGTCTTCCTTTTTAAAAAGCATTTTATTATTAATTAATACAGATGTCACACCATCCCATAGTTCAATCACATCTAGAAGTATTGCACAATTTCTGTCACTATCATTTTCAAGTTTTATTTTCTTTCTAGAACTCCTTGAAATCAGCTACCTTTCAGTTCCCTCCCCCACCCCTACCCCCAGCACTGATTGTATCCCCAAGAATTCTTTATGTTACTTGCTGTCCCTAGAGTTTCATCAATCCTTGGTTCCATATACAGAAAAAAAATCATATAGCAAAAATTCAAGAAATTCAGTCCCAATGACCTAACACATGGAGATAAACTCTAATAGGAACAAAGAAACAAAAAAAGTACAGAAACTGTTAAAAAACCAGAACAGGTCTAATGTGTATCAGAGGGAGAATCAACTGACTGAGTTTTAACTGTTCAAATCAGGTTTATCCATTTCATCTTCTGAAGTCATCTCTTCAATACACATTATTTGGTAACCACATCCCTCCCACTGCACTATTCTGGACAGAGTAAAATCACCGGGGTCTTGTTCCCTATGTAGATTCCACAAATGTATCTTGTTCTCCCACTGTCATCCAGAGCCTTCTCCAAACCAGATTCTCATGATGTAGGGCTGATACTATTCCCTCCTTCGACTTTGGATTATGTGATTTACAATCCTTTGGTCACTGATGTTGGGATGTTTCTTCCATGTGGACTTAGTGGACATCTCAGTTAGATGTCTGCTTGTTTGGAAACAAGCCTTTAAGAGCCCCAAATCCTATTTGATCGAATAGTGGGGCGACATCTAATATCTTCACCTTTACTGAAAGCAGAGAGTATTTGAAGCACTCTGGCAGATGCATAATCTCCTGTCATTTTGCAAAGATGTAGAGTCTAGCCTCTCAACCAAGGCATAGCAATTGAGACCTCCTTGGGGAATGGCCTTCTCCCAAGGATTCTGGCAACTCTAACATTTATCCCTTGAAGCTGAAAACTCTACATGTCTTCCTGTTGAACAACCATATGGAGACCCCTTATGAAACCAGAGCCCCATAGCTGGAGGAGTCACATGGAGAGCCACACCAGCGCTGAGATGCTTCCATGGTCACCACAGCCACAAGACTTCCTACCCACTGGTGTGTAGTCTTCCTGCATTTGATGCCATTGTAAGTGTTGTATGAATCTGAAGGAGAAATTAAATATAGGATATATCAGACATATGGGATAATGTAGGCCTGATGGACTTGAGCTGTTCTGGTCTGGGATATTTTATTAATATACAATGACTTTGGGACATAAAGTTTTCTGTTACACACATATGAGTGTCTATGAATTTGTTTGTCTAGTCTGTCCAGACTAACACATCAGAGTACCTGGGGAGTGTGGTACCAAAGAAACTTATCATAAGGCTGGAGGGTGAGTGCTTTTTGATTGCTGTCTTATGGTAGTTTTTCCTCTTTGTCTCCCCAGAAGTCAGATATTTCCATGCAGTTTGCTGAGCTGTTTCTGGAGAGATAATGGGATTATTTTTGCTTGCCTTTTGTCTCTGATTATTCCTCTATGAAATGACAAAAATGAATACAATGAATGTATACTTTGAGCTTAGTGGACTGAATCATACCTTGAATTTCTCAGAGACCATGTAGCTTAGTGAAAATGGCTGACAGAAAATCAAAATAACTGACACAAGACTAAGCCCTGGATTGAAGCAGTCAGAAGCCTAAGGCCCAGATATTCTGCCAATGGATTAGTTTAGATATAGTCTTTGATAAGTTTAGATAAAATTAAATTTAACTGTTTAACGAATTGGTTTCTGCATATGATTCTACTAGGCTTATACTGATTTCTTCTGCTTGTTTTAATTGATATAATGATTGATAGAAATGATTATTGAGAGGTAAAATTGGAGAGTCTGTAAAACTCAGTTATTAAGTTGGTACTAAGATGGGTTAGGACATGTCTGAGAAGAGGGTTCTAAAATAATAAAGCCCATTCAGTGTCTTGAATGTTCAAGATATTCAGCAGTGAATAAAACTTGCCTACGGGGCTGTCGACAGATTAAATGAAAAAAAAAGAGGGGGGAGGTTTGGATTTCAGTTTTTAATTCAAGCTAAAAAATTTCGGGAGCAATGAAGAAATTTTCTGAGGGAACAAGACCCTAGAGTTGGAGGACCCACATGGAGATCCATGCTCACTTGTACTACCAGATGCTTGTACTACCACTGCATCCAGAAGTTCTCTCCCCCACTGGCCGGAAAAATACTCGCATTCGGCATCATGTTTTGTATGAGGTTGAAGAAGAATTTATAGACTGCTGTCAGGCATATGGCCATTGTCAGACTTATGAACTTGATCTGGACTGCCTGAGATGTTTTCTTAATATATAATTACTCTTTGATATAAAATTATCTATCACACACATATGATTGTCTATGAATTTGTTAATCTAGCAAACCTAGACTAAAACACACTCACTCATTAAGATTATTGGCTACAGTCGTCCATATGAATTCACATCAACATAGAAAAGAAAACTCCTCTTAGAATTAGAAAACTCAAAAGGAAGAATACAATCAGTAAATCTTAGAATTAAAGAACTGAAGCATTGCAATCCTTAAGCTGCAATGTTGAAGGGTTCTAAGGCACAATATTCATTGGAAAATGCATAAAACATCAAAAGAAAATATACAGAATACAGAGTCACAGAACTAGTTATCATATAACCACGTCAAGAGGCAGAATAAAATCATGAACCAGTGGAGCTGAAAGAATAAGACCAAGCAGCACTGAGAGTATTATGAATAAACAAGACTGCCAAAATTCATAGAATGCTAATTGAAAATTTTCAACCAGCTGATGAAATCCTGGGAACACTCACTGGTCTATACTAAGAAATTTGAAAGAGGGCTGAGCCCCAGTGCCATAAATGATTGAGTGCGGGACTGCGGCCTGTAGGCAAGGTGGTTCAAATCCAGCAATGGCTCTCAGGAGCAGCGCTGGGTAGCTCCCATGACCACCAGAGGCAGTGATGCCCACCCCCCAAAAAAGACAAAAAAAAAGAGGAAATTTGAAAGAAAGCTATGTTTTCAATTGCTGGGAATAAATTGCTATTTTGCCTTTACTAGGGAATAGACACCACAAAGAATGAGAAAATTACAGAACATAATCATTGATAATACATGTAAGCAAAATTTTGTTGAAGATGACTCAATAACCATCACAGCATTATGTTGACAGGGAGCTGCCAGAAGTTCAAGTCCAATTCAGTGAAGACAAAGAACAAGGAGGATCATTGTTTATGTCATGTCGATCTTGGTTGCACTGCACAAGTGTATTTGATGGTGTAGTTCTTAACAAACTATGAGTATTCTTTAGAAGACTAAAAAATCTAGAACATTCGCTGGCACACACGTACACATGGATCGAAGCAATTTTGTGAACCAAAAAAGAATATTGAATGATCTACTCTCAGGACTGGGACGCATTAGGGTTGTATGCTCACACCATACTTGCTCCATGTGTATGTTGAGTTCATCATCAAAGAGGATGGATTATGGTAACAGGTGTGTGCTAGACAGGGTCCTTTAGAGAAACAAAACACACACACACATATATATATATATATATATATATATATATATATATATATATGACAATGGGTTATAACAGCTAATTAATCTACACAGTAGTACAGAGGGCTCAGTTCAACTCATTTCTGTGGAACAGTTAATATAGTGAAGTCCCTCAAAACACAAGGGATGCTTGGTCCAGTGTCAAAGAAGTAGAAAGCTGAGTCTTCCCCAGGGCAATGCAGGCAGTCTGGCCACATGTAGCAAAAAGCAGGGCAGGGCACCAACAGTTAGCAGCTCAGGAGCTTAGCGTAGCAGGTCTGGATGGAATGTTGAACTCAAGCAAGACAAGACAGAAGGATCCACCGGCATCAAGCTCCAGCAATGTATATATACCAACACTGTGAGGAAGCAGGTTTCAAAAGAAGCTCAAGTTCAAGATACATGGTCCATGAGTTGGGTTTTCCACAGGCAGTGTGGCTCACAAGTTGAGGCAGAAAGTTAACTAAAGCAGACACATGCTGGTCTGATCACCAACAGGCAAAAGAGAGAGGGGCAGGGCTTGATGAGCCATTTATCTTTTTGTCCTCCAATCAACCTCTGACCTTATTAATCCCTCATGTTCCTAATGGCCAGTTTGGCACAATAAACCTACCATTACAGACTGATGTGACATCACAATTAGAAGAAGGTTAATAACAATCTGCAATCTACAGATATACAACCTTGCTTACTGAAAGGGTAGAAATCATGAAACCCTTACTGATAAAGTTTAGGAATTGCAGTCTTCATCATGGATTGCAACTTAAAGAAACCCAACATCCTCACAATGGGTATCAAGATAATTGGGCACAAGCTGTCAAGGATCTCTTCTTTCTTGGATTAACAACCAAGATTCATGGAAACAGCATTCAAGACATCAAGCAATTCATTGCACTGGGTAAATCTGCTGAAGCAGACCTTTTCATACTTGAAAAACAAAGATGTTACTTTGACCAGTAATATGGGTCTGACTTCAGCTATGATATTTTCAATCACCTCATATGCATGCATTTTTCATATGCATCAACATGTTGAATTGACTAAAGAAGACCAAAGAAGTACCGATGCATTTTCTTTATGGTGCTGACAAAGAATATTACAAGTACCATGAGCTACCATAAGAACAAAAATATATGTCTTGGAAGGAGTATAATGGGACTTCTCCTTAGAAGCCAGACTGAAGAGACTTCATGTCACTACCCTGTACATGTTGTTAGGAAAGACATCCCTATAAAAGGACATCATGCTGATAACATAGAAGCAGAGTGAAAAAGAGGAATGCCTTTAATAAGGTGGATGGAAGACACAATGTCTGCAAAAATGGGCTCCAACACAACACTTTTAAGAGTGGTACCAGCCCAGGCATTGTTATGTTCTATTACATGTAAGGTCTTTATGAGTTGAAACTGACTCACAGCCACCTGATAACGATGACAACAGCATGCATTGAAGTCTTTGAATTAAGTGTGCAGGCAAAGAATGTGAAATATACAACAGATTGCCAGAAAAAAAGGAATGTATTAAGAGTTGATATCTGAAGGCACAACTTTCTGAAAAGAAATGTAACCTCAAACTCTTTAGGAAGAATTGTTATATTTTATCCACATGCTTTGTGTGGCGGTCATGTGCTTATATTAGTTTCATGATTGAGATGTAGGGGTGGCGTCTGACCTGTGAATCTGGAGGCAGCCATTGAGTAGCCAATGAGACCTCTTTGTAGGCATAGCTTTCTCCTGAGACTTCTGGGAAATCTCATGATATTTCCCTCATGGAGATGAGAAGCTATCTACCCAATTGTTGGAAGTTAGTCTCAGAGATGATGAATTATGGACAAAAGATGATGGCAGTGTCCAAAGAGCTGAAGGAGCCAGAGGAGAAGCCACACAGTCCTACCCTGATGGAACCAGACCTCTGAAACTAGGGAAGCACATGGAGAGCCCTGCCAATGCTGAGTTGCTGTTATCATCACTGGATGCTGTTGACGGACCCTGAGTCCTGGAAGCGAGGAGCCATGGGAAGACTCCTGCCAGCAGCAGGATTCTGCACCCACTGACCTGTGACTTTGTGAGTCAGAGGAGACATTATACACTGATATTGGGCATATAGGCTAATATCGGACTTATGACTTTAAACTGGACTGGGTTGGGATGCTTCCTTAATGTCCTATTCTGCTTGTATATAAACTGTACCTTTATATCCATATGCATGTCTATGAATGTGTTAACACACTTTGCGTATGTAATCAGGTGGGATGGTTCCCTGGAGAAGGACATTGCTTGATAACATGTAGAGACAAGGCAAAGTGAGAAGATGTTCAACCAGATGGATTGACAATAGTGGCTGCAACACTGTATGTAAGCATAGGAATTATTGTGAATCTGATACAGAAGTTAGCATTGTTTTTCTGTTATTTGTAAGATTTATTTTAGTCAAAATATAGTTTAAGGCACTTATTAACAACAATGTTGTGGTTCTTAGATGCCACTGTGTCAGCTTTGATTCATACCAACAGCAATGTTTTACCCACAATGTTACCTCAAAGGACATACAAATAGCTTGTTTGTATCTTCTGTTTTCATATTATATATGAGGGAGACATCCCAATCAATTTTTTTCAAAGTTATGTATTCAATTCATTTTACAAAAAACCTATCACTTTCAAAGTACTCTCTATTGATCAATACATTCACCAATTCCATTCATGGAAACGTTTTTCAAACTCCTCTGTTGGGATGATGGAAAGCACCTTCTTTTTTTCCTTCACCACTTCTACTTCAACATATTGTTGTCTTTTCATGATTCTCTGCATGTGTGCAAACAAAAAGAAATCTCAGGGAGTGAGATCATTGGAGTCAGGTGCATTGGTCAAGAAAGGCATTCTGTTTTTGCCAAAAGCTGGCACAGTGAGATGGCTGCATGAGATGGCGCACTGTCGTAGTGGCAAAATCAGTCCTGTCTACCAGAAATCAGGCCTTTTATTGTCACACACTGTAATACAGTCTTTTCAGAAAACATGATTGGCAATCTGACCTGGCAATCTGAATGAACCTCAAATATATGACAAGTGAACATTTTCATCCATTTCAGAAGTTGACTGACATCCAGAACCAGGTTTGTTATCAATCCTCATTTCACCTTTATTGAAATCTGAAAAAAACACTTGAGTTTTTCTCACAGAACTGTCCTTGTAAGCTGTGTTCAACATCACAACCATTTCTGTGGCATTTTTTTTTCAAGAAGGAAACAAAACAGGTGCATGCTGTTCTCTTTAATCAGGTAGCACAAAAAATGAAAATTGAGTGAATTTGTTTTTATGAAAAAAAATTCCCTGTGACCATACAGAACCTTTGCAGGCAATGCCCCTGGATGCACTCACTCAGTGCTAGTTGCTTGTTGCTGTCCTAGTGGAGGGTGGGGGGGCAAGGGATGTGTACAACAAAACTTCCATTCAGCCCAGCACATTTTTTTTCTTTCATTATTCCCTCATATGCATTGGTCTTCAATTGTCTCATGGCAAATTGTTGTAAATTTAGTGGATACAACAACATATACTAGTTGCATTACAATTCTCAAACTCTGAAGTCTAAATGGGTTCTTCCCATTTTACATTCAGTGTATGTACAGGAATATATTATTTTCAGCAGGATCTATGGGGGAATCAATCCCCTTGTTCTGGATTCATCCTCTACAGCAGGGGTCCACATACTTTTTAAACAGGGGCCAGTTCACTGTCCCTCAGACCATTGGAGGGCTGGACTATAAAAGCAAAACAAAACACTATGAACAAATCCACTGTTGGCCCAGGATGAATTGGCTGCTAAGCAGGACAGACAGAGCTGCAAAAACACCCCAAGGCTGGATAAATATCCTTGGTGGGCCACATGTGGCCCAAGGTCTGTCATTTGAGGACACCTTCTCTAGTGGTTACTCATATTCCTTGGGTATATTCACTCATATATAAAGTCAGCATAGTGGTGACCCTCTTATCATTGACAATTGTGATTACACTGGACCCATCTGCTGTGATTTTGAATGATCCCTTTATATAAAAATCAGTTGATTAGCATCCAGGGTTCTCACAACACCAATTTCTCCTTATTCTGGTATCATAGTGGCTATAAATTACAACAGTGGTTCTCAACCATCCCAATGCCACAGCCCTTTAATACAGTTCCTCATGTTGTGTGATCTCCCACGTCCAACCGTAAACTTATTTCTTGTTGCTACTACATAATTATAATTTTGTTACTGTTATGAATCAGGAGACTCCTGTGAAAGGGTGGTGACTCACAGGTTGAGAACTGCACGTTTAGATTATTAACCCTCTGGTAAGTAGTTCATACCCACCAGCTGCTCCATGTAAGAAAGACAGAGTAATCCTGTTCCATAGAAAAGCAACTTTGCACACACTATGAGTCAATCCTGTTCTGTCTTATTGAGTTTCTATGAGTTGGGATTCATAATAATGGGTCTTAAAAGATAAAGGACTTACCCTTTAAAGAATTTTCAGTATCCACATATAACACTATGAGCCAGTTGCTACTATAATGACAATATCAAAAAGGAGAAACAAGATGAAAAAAGTCTTAAAAAATTTTAATTTTGTCTCTCTGCTAAAAAAATAATCCTACCCTATTAAATATGCTACTTTACTAACTCATTTCCCTGTTGAGCAGACTTCATTGCAATTAGTAACAAGGACATTTTAAATGATCATTTCCATTATTTGATTCTGGTCCCTGGAAATTGAGTATTATTAGGCATTGTTCCTTTGATTGCTCTCATATATGGCACCAAAAAGTCCCTGAAATTAATCTATTTCCTTTGAACTTGTTCTAATTTACCTCATAAGAGATAGGGTAGAATTTTTCTGTAGTGTGTCCTTGTGTGCAATCTCTACAGTATCGGATTTCTACAGAGTCATTGGATAGGTTCAATTAGTTCTATGACACTGGCATCATCCAGGGAATTGGATGGCAGAGTTTTCTTCAAAAACCAAGGGCATTACCTGGGTGGAATTGTCTGTGATATGAAAGGGTAAAATTGTCCCAGAAGTATTGCAAGGTTATAAATGGTGTCCCAGTGGTTTAGAAAGCATATTGTCACATGTTTTTTCAGTCCAGCAGTCGATGAAGGGTCATCAGATTGCTGAATGACAGTCAAGTGTCTTATGACACCAGGGCTCCCCTTAATCCCAGAAATCCTTAAACACAAAGAGATTTGTTTGGATGTTTGTTCATTTGTTTATTCATTTTTTTCTGGCCTGCATTAAGAAGGGAAATTAGGAATTCAAAGAGAGTTCAAGCATGCTGGAATTTGAATAGTGGGAGCATAATTCTAAGCACTCAGCTGTTTCCCAAAAGATTGACAGTTCCACCCAGGAAATGAGTCAGTAAGAGATACACTGGTGGGGCTGCTCTAATCTTTCACATGACGTCACTATGATACAGAATGAAATGGCAGAATCTGTGTGTAAAAACTACAACAGCATCTTTGAACTTGTCCCTGGTTTGACGGTGTAGGTAGGGTCACTGAGAAAGTAAGCAAGGGAAACCTCTAGACACAGACAGAGTTCCTCAGAGTACACAACATCACTTTTGCAGCCACCGCAATGGAGTTAACCTGAACAAACTTAAAATAGGATTCTGAAAAACAAACAAAACAAAACAAAGAATTTTGATCTCTTTATGGCACTGAAAACCAACCAATATCTTAAGCTTTTCTAAGTGCTAAGAAGGCCAGGATCTATCGGAATGTGAATCAATGGATGACTTTTGTTTTTAAGTCACTAAAATGTTGGTAATGTGCTAAGGTGGTCCTATACTTTGCTGTTATTGTTATTTTTGGGTGCAACCAAGTGGGTCTTGACCCCTAGCGATCCTATCAACAACAGGGTGACACTGCCTAGACTTTTGTAGTCCTCACAGCTCTTGTTATATTTGATCCCTTTGAGGCAGCCAAGGTTAATCAATATTTTTAGGCCATCCTAATTTTTCAATGGCCTTCAATCTTGCACAATATCCTCCTCAAGGGCCTGGTACCTCCTCCTGACATGTTCACATAAGTGAGGACAATCCTCTTGATCTTTTAAGGTATATTCCAGCTATATTGTTCTCAGAATGATTTGCTACTTCTTTTTCCAGTAAGTGATCTATTTGGTAATCTTTTTCTTAAATTAAAGGTACCATTTCATCTTCAGTCTCTCTTATGTGTTTCCTAGGTTTCAGACGCATATGTTTCAGATGCACAAGACGTGATTCAAAACATCATGGTGGGTGAGCCCTAGTGGCATAAATGGTTGAGTGTGGGACTGCGGCCTGCAGGCTTGGAGGTTCAAATCCAGTGGCAGCTCTCAGGAGCAGCGTTAGGTTGCTCCCATGACCACCACAGGCAGTGATGCCCCCAAAACAAAACAAAACAAAACAAAACAATAAAAGCATCGTGGTTTGAGTCTGGCAATTCCCAAACCAATTACCATCATGTTGCTTTTTACTCAGGGTGACCTACATAGGGCTTCTAACACTGTAAATCTTGATGGACTCCGACAGCCTTCTCATTCTTCCCTGGAGTATCTGGTGGATTTGAATTGTCGACCTTATTGTTAGCAACAGTCACCTTATACCACCACCAGGGATCCTCAGATCATAATTACTTTAATTTGCATTTTTAAAATGTATGAAGTATTTAATGCCTATGACAACAAGTCTTTGTTGTCTATGCTAGTTAGAAAATACTGGAAATAATTTGCCCTTTCATCCTGATATAAGAAACATCTTAGTCAAAATAGAAAAAAAGTAAGGAAGATTTAATAGAACTCTTCATTCATAGAGAAACATGATTATTTTTCATTTGTGCAGTCAGAATGACTATACATGTATTCTATTTTGATATTACAGAGGATATAATTTACTTTGCTATCTTAATTTGGGTATTTAGCAAATGTACCAGTCTTGAATATAGCATAAACTAATGATAAGTAATATAATTTGTCTGAAATGACACTATGTTTGTCAAAATTCTAATAAAGAAGACAAATCTCTTTTATTTAACACATAAGGGGGGCCCCAGGGTCTTTGCGCAGTTTCTTTTTACTATAACTTTAATGCAATATTAATAAGCTCAGTTATATGACTTTCAAGCTATTGAGACAGCTATATATTAAGTTGACATAGGACAGCTGAAGGAAGCACTTGCTGATTATCGAGAGCAGGGGGAGCAAAACATGAACAATTCCATGGATTTAATTCAAATCAAAGAGTCATCTAACTCTCCCCTGCGGGCATAGTTGTGACCATTGGCACGGATTACAAGGTCAGCTGTTTCAAACCACCAGCGGCTCTGCTGAACCTCTCTACTCCTGGAAAGAGTTATGGTCACAGAAACCCCTGGGGAGTTCTAGTCTGTCTGACAGGATCACTGTGAGTCACAATTGCTTCAATGCCATTGAGGTTAGTTTGACTTTGGGTGTAGGGCCACAGAAACTGCCTAATGATTTGTTTTTACTGTCTGGACCCAATGTATAATAAGAGATGTCACAGAAAAAGAGTCTGAAAAAGGTAAGGGGAGACTTATATTTATTATATTCTATCATTATTAGTAGCTATCATTTTCATAAATAAAGAAAAATAATAGCCTATTAAACTTTGCAGCAAATAATACACATATTAAACACATTATTTTGTGAGGGGTCACAAGAAACAGACAAATCAGTCAGGGTGCAGTACAGTGCCGATGACACATACAACTTTCCATTAGATGTATAATCATGCTCCCCCCACTGTCATGACTCTAATTCTGCCTTGCAAATCCAGCTAGACCAGAGCCTGTACACTGGTACAGGTGAGAGCTTGAAGCACAGGGAAGCCAGGACAGATACATCTGGACTTATAATAAGAGTAACAATACCAGGAGGTTGTATGGAAGGTGAGAGGGATTAAAGGGTGGGCTGATCAAAATCATTGATGTACTCCCTCCATGCCAGTGGGATGAAAACAAAAAAGTGGGTGAAGGGAGACAGCAGTTGGTGTAAGACCTGAAAAATATATACAAATTATCAAGGCTTCCTGAGGGAGAGAAGGAAGGAAAAAAATGAGGACCTGATACCAAGGGCTCAAGAAGAAAGAAAATATTTTTAGAATGTGTCAACATATGTAGAAATGTGCTTGACACAATGGATGTACATATGGATTGTGATAAGAGCTGCAAAGCCTTCCAATAAAATGATTATAAATAATTGAAATATTAAAGTGTGTTTCATTTTTCTGTCTCTTCAAATAATCACTGAACATGAAGTCATATTTTGTGACACAAAATAGCAATGGATTTTATAACTAATAAAATGTGCAAAGGATCAATGAAGTCATTGCTTTGTATCTTACTATTAAAATGCCCTAGGGGCCAGTAAACACAATAAAGTGAACATATATTCAAAATTGTTAACTTTTCCTTGAACGTGTGGGCACTGTTGAGTGAAAAAATAAACACATTAAAAGGTCACTCACATGCCAACTTGGTTGTAATTAGAATGCAAGTCTTTGAATTATCTGTCCAGAAAAGAGGTTCAGAATGCGAAGCAGCCGTGGAGGCATATAGTCATCATGCCTTTGGCTGCTAACTGAAAGGTCGATAGTTTGAAACCACCCTTTTCAACAGGAAAAGTTGTGGCCTTTTGCTTCCCTATAGGGTTGCAGTCTCAGAAACTCACAGGGCCATTCCACCCTGTTCTAGCTGGTCACCATGAGCAGACAGTGACTCAAAGGTAGTGAGGAAGTTTGGAACCTGAGGACTGATTTATGTCTACCTAAAATTCAAACTTGTAGGGACTTTAATTTTACTTTTCTTAATGGCTACCACCTGATCTATCTTTGAATAATTTATTTTTACTAACTTCAACATTGAAGCTTATATAAGGGGCATGTTACTTGTGAGTGGAGAAATTTCATGCATTTTTAAGTATTTTAATTTTTATTCTCTATGGGTCACTGGCTAGAAGTAATTTAAAGTAACTGGCATTCTTTTTTCATTTTCCAAAGTATAGTCAAGAATTAGAAGACTAAAAGTAGGTATGTATGAAATACCTGCATACATATACACATATATTCTATCAAGGATCTGCAAAAAGAGAGGAAATAATTAAATGAGAGAATATACACTCATAATGAATAGCATACTCCTAGGGAGATTGATGAAAAAGAAATCACTGTGCACTTCAGAACTGGTAATTATAGCAGGCGTTTTACTGAAAAAACACAAACATTCAATCTACAGACATTGAAAGAGTTATAGTACGTGCAATAATGCAGGCTAACACTTCTGGTTCTGCAAAGGCAAGCTGACGTTTCTAGCAGGCTAACTTTAGAAGAAACAGACCTATTTTATCCTGGAGTCCTTTCTAGAAGAGGCACTAAAAATAGTTTCAGCTAAGATGGTAACTAGACACTTTCTCTTTCTAGTGAACATAAGGCAAGGGAGGACATTTTCCTGAAAGTGATTGACTTTTCCCTGGAGAGGAGTTCCTTTCACTTTATGACAAGGAGCAACAATCATGAGCTGGAGTCCCTTGTCTGCAAAGTCACTGGGGAATATTTCGATCACTCAATTTTACACAAAAGCATTTTTCCTGATTCTAAAAATTTTAATAATCCAGAGGCTCTGGATTTGCCTTGTTTGTCCAATGGGTTCCTTTGGGAAGTATGCTTCTCTCCCAAACCAAATACCCCTTGGTAGCAAAATTGGCTTAGGTTGTCAAGTTACTCCGGGATCCGGGGAGCTTAGTTTGTCTGTAACAATTTAAGCTGGTGACCCTGACCAGGTATTGTCCAATGTTATGCTAAGTTCAAAGACAAAGTTCTATAGTGGAACCAAAGCAACTTAATTTAGTGACTGAGGCAAACATTAATTAAAGCAGTATTTGAAAGGACAAAATCAATGAATAAGCTTTCTTCTTTTTAAATATGGTGTTTCTTTAGAAAAGTCAAAAAATATTTTAAATATACCCCCCTACCATAGCTCCAGTTTCAGTCCAGAAGGATAAACAAATTGTTTTCTAAATATCACGTGCTAGTTACTGTTGAGTTTAATGTCTTAAAAATATAAGTCATTGAACTGCGGTATGAAAATCTGTACTTTATAAGCTACTGAAAATGCAGATAGTTCAAGTAAAGTTGAAGATGTGAAAACCAAGCCAATAAGGCTAAGCACTGTTAGCTATTTCACTTTTTATTTTTGCCTTCAATGAGACTGATGACATCAATAATAAAGTGAATGATTTAGGATAAACAATTGTGCTATCCATCAGAACATAAGAGAACATATCAAAACGCATTCCTATACTTAGATCACATCTTATGTTGAAATATATGACAATCTAAGTATGCCTTAGTCTTAACATATATACATGCACCGTAATAATATCCCTCATTAAGAGAAATCCCTAAGAAATTATATCCGATAGCTTACTTTTCCCTCTCATATTATTTTTCTTCATCCCATCTAACAAGTTTCATATTTCAGTCACATACCCCACACATCATAGATTTGTTCTGAGTTCATATAAATAAGTAGAGGCTGCACGATCAAAATCAATAATTGACCTTTTCTTTCTGCATAGCAAGACAGAGTAGGTTTGATTCTCCTTCACTTGTCCTCTTGGCTAGACACTGCATAAGGAAAGGATCACTGCTGGCACAGTCTAGATAAGTTATCGGCATATTTGGTCTATCTTTAATTATGTTTCCTTTGAAGTTATAAATATCATATAAAGTGACATAAGAACAATAAAGTGATGCAAAATTTTATTATTTTCTTTATTTTATGCCTAATGTGCATCTTATTTTTTCAATTCTGTTTATTCATTTTTATTATTGTTGCTTATGCCCTGTCATTCCACTACTCTTATTTGTGTATAGCAAGTAGTATTTTTTTACTATCTCTCAAAAATAGAGTCATCTTCACTTTTCATGATTCTAATAAATATACAATTAATGTATCATAGTTTAATCCTAATTATACTTAACAAAAGATATTGGCTGTGAGCAATTCCATAAAGTATACAAGATTAACTTTTCAATCCAGAAATGACTGCGCAATGATGTCACATAATGACAAGTGACTTATAATGTCACTTGTTCAAAGTCTATTCACAATCAATTAGAGGTTATCTCTCTTGTGCCTTTTTTTGTCCCTAAATGAAAAGTCCACTGAAATTTTTCAAAAATAGGACACTGTAAGAGAGAATCATCAAGTAAAGGAAAAAGTGTTTATGTTGTAAGGTACCTTTTATACTTGAGTATAAGCCAAATTTTTCAGCACATTTTTAATGCAGTTTTTTTTCATAAAATTGGGTGCCTAGGGTGATATTCGGGTTAGCTTATACTAGAGTATATATGGTATATAAGAATTAACTAAATAGATTAATAGGACATTAATCGTGGTTCCTTGTGTGTTCCTTTTGGAGTGTCATGATACTGTGAAACAGGAGAATTACCAGTGTATACTGATTTGATTTGGGCCAATGCTAGGGAAGTGTACCTATTTTACTACTCCACCTTTTTTTAACTGCTGTCTATCACTCTTAACATATTGTTTCTGAAAATATTTCTACACCATCTTTGTGTGTCCTAACTGCAGTTTCTGAGACACAAAGTTGGGCATAGAACTTACTTGGAAGACTACCTCAGGAATCAGAAGTGAGAAAACAAAGTGAAACGTGAGGGAGAAAAAGTAACAATAACAACAGCAAAAAATTCCATGTTGAAATAATTACTACTATGTGCAATAAACATATTCTTGTTTTTGTTTTGTTTGTGTATGTGTCTGAGGAGACTGGAAATTAAGCCAAAATCTTCTTTAGAAGAGATTCTGAGAGCTTTGTTCCGTTATTTGAAGATTGCCTTTGAAGAGTCAGCTCTGGGTACCTCAAAAAAGTTCTTGGGCTAATGACCCAAGTTACTTGTGATAAAAAACCCAAACCAAAATTGACTGCAATGGAGTTAATTATTAATCATAGCCATCCTATGGGACAGAGCAAATCTGACTTTTGAGGTCTGCAAGATTTTAAGTATTTACAAAAACGGAAAACTTCATCTTTCTGAAGATGGGCTTGAATTGCCATCATCATAGTTAAAGCTTATTGTGTAGCCCGCTACTCCACTAGAATAAGCAAACAAACAAAACCAATCACTGCCCTTGAGATATTCTGACTCATAATGATTCAAAGAGCAAGATAGAAGTTGCCCAGTGCATAAAAATGTAGCTCTCGGTGGGAGTAAATAGCTTCATGGTTCTTGTAAGAAACTACATGTGAATTGTCAGTCAACTTGTAACCCACTATAGGCATAGACATTTCTCTCAGGACACCAGAAAACTAAACAAAACAAAAACATGTCACTGTTATTGACTCGAAGTTGATTAATAGTGACCTTGTAGAGCTCTTTATAAATATACACAAACTGATTATTTTGTCAATTCACTGCTGCTGCTGTTACATGGTGTCCAGTTGTCTGAAACTCATGATGCCTTATAAATAGCAAAACGGAATAGTGCTCAATGCTGCACCCCATTTATCTCAATTACCTGAATAAATCCATGGTTGTGGCTATTGCATCAATTAATCTATAAAAGTCACCTCACCTTTCCTGACTTTTCATTTTATCAATGATGATGGTTGTATCTTGAATGTAGATTTTTCAAATTTAATAACCCAAAAATCATAGGGTAGGTCTCACAATACTCTTGTCTAAAGAAGAATTTGGGTGCTATTTCTAACAAAACTAAATTATTGTTTATTATTGTGGCAGTCCACATAATAATCAAAATTGTGAAAAATCTGCTATTCAAATGCACCATTTTACTTCTGCCTTTCTTTTTTGTTGTTGAGTTTGTGAATGAATATAAGAACACTGAAATAAAAATGCATGGATAAGAGATATCTTTGCCATCAAAATGAGACATCTATTTATTTTCTTTTCAACAGGTGCAGTTACTTTGTCCAACTTTTGCTGTTGAGTGTCGTCCAATCAGTGCCAACTCATAGCAGGTGCTTTATCAACAATGGTCTAGTCCTCTACCTTATGCAAAATTATTCATATGTATGAGTCCATGGTTGCAGGCATTGCATCTATCCATCTTGTGTAAGGACTCTTCTTTTTTGTTGTCCTTGTACTATTCAATATTCTTCACCAGCACTGTAATTGCAGATACATTGAATCCTATACGCCACTCTTTAACTAATGCATGTCTACAAGGCAATTGAAAATACTATGACTTGGATCAGGTACATTTTGTTGCTTCTTTTTTTTGGGGGGGTGATATCACTGCCCTTTGGTGGTTATGGGGCTACCCAGACCTGCTCTTGAGAGCCACTGCTGGATTTGAACTGCCAAGCCTGTGGGCCACAGTCCCACACTCAACCACTTATGACACTGGGGCTCAACCCGGATCAGGTACATTTTAGTCCTTTATGTAACATTCTTACTTTTTAACACATTAAAGAGGTTTTGTGCAGAAGGGTTACCTAATGCAATGCATTGTGTGATATTTTTATGCCTGCTTCCCTGATAATTGACTGTGGATCCAGCCAAAAGAGAAAGAAAAGAACAAAAGTATGCCTTCTCTCTTTTTTCCATTTATCATGATGGCTACTGTTGGTCTACTTGTGAGGGTTTGGGGTTGTCTCCACATAGAGCTGTAATCCCTACTGAGGGCTGCAATTCTTGGTCTACATCAACAAGTTGTACTCCATACCAAAGACTGAAATCCTTGACTTTCAAATCCTCATTTTCAGCAAAAAAGGTTATGTCATCTATGGATTTCAGCTTGTTAATAAGCCTTCCTATGATCCCGATGTTGAGTTTCTCTTCATATAATTCAGCTTCTTTGATGATTTTCTCATTATAGTGATTGATCCATATGATGGGTGGATACAAGCCTGTTGCACATATTGTTTTTAATTGTACTTTAAGTCATAGGCATGCTTCTATTCTGTCCCACAACTGCCTCAATCCATCCATGTACAGTTTTCTTCATAAGAAAACAAAGTTCTCTAGAATGACCATGTTTTCAAGAATGTCTATTATTTTTAGGATTCACAGGGCCAAATGTCATTATATGGTTAATAAGACATAACTTCCTTTAGTAGGTGAAGTGAATCAAGCCTCATTCTTTGTTTCCTAGGTTGTATGGTCTGCTGAAAAGCAAAACCGTACCTCTACTACTATTTATCTGTGCTTAAGTGGAATCTCAGAGGCAGAGAGAGAAGGCCCAGGAGTATCAGAGGGCCCCAAGTAGAGTACATTGAAGATAAAGAGCTCTGTCTAAAGAAGTAACAGTCCATGAGGTTTTTACACAGAAACCATGAGACACCAGAGACAGAGGCAAGGAGAACATCAGACAGAAGAGAGGAGCACTCCCTAGACTATGAGTCTGAAGGCAAAGAAGTGAACTGGTTCCCTGGCCCAAGGAGAAGAGGCCATAGTCATCTTTCTGAGAGGTTGAAGGATGGAGAATGTACTTGGTTGCTGGCTGTGGAGCGGTGCTGCTATACACTAATGGTTCTGTTGATATGTGCCCTGGAATTGCTTCTGTCTCACTGCAACTTCATGCACAACAGAAGGAAATACTGCCTGCCCCTGGACTAGCCTTATGTGTAAGTGCCTGCTTCAAGCTACTGTGTCAAACCATCCTGTTGAGTGCTATTCTATTTTTCACCACCTCTGTACTTTTCCAAGCCTACTGTGTGTTTCTAGGAACTCGTTTTCCTTGGAAATGTACCCAAAATTCATGAACTGAGGTTTAGCCATCTTTGCCTCTGAGGAACATTCTTTCTGTACTTCTTCCAAGACAGATTTGTTTGTTATATTGGTAGTTTATTTTTATTTTCAAGATTATTCACCAGTTCTGCAATTCAAGTATAGCAAGTCTTTGTCACTAAAATAGAACTATTTCACTCTTCTTTTTTCAATATATAACTTTCCATAGAGATAAATGAATTAAAAATATCAGGGCTTGGGTCAAGCATAATTTAATCCTCAAAGTAACTTCCTTGATTTTCAGTATTTTAAACAGGTATAATTTTTCAAGTGTGAAATATTTAAAGAAAGGAAGCATAAAGCAAAAAGGCAGGGTAAAATAAGAACTCTATTTTAATAAAACATAATGAGTAGACTTTGATTCTTAAATGTCAATAGTTCTTTTTTATATTGTTCAATTTGCAGAAGAAAGTGAAATAAGAATTAGAAGAAAACTCATTAGCAACCTTTGATGTGTATGTGATACAAAAATGCTTGCTGAAAATTGAAGAGGAAGTGAGACACTTATTAAAAGTATCAAAGATTATATCTAGTCTTTGCTATAGATTATACTTCAGCATTTAAAAACAAAATTGAAATCCTCATGACTAGGCCATTAGATACGATAAATGGAGGAAAGTTGTCAAAAATTTCACTGCATTTAAATCCACAATCAACATTCATGAAAACAGTAGTCAAAATAACAAGAAATATCTCACTGGCTAAATCTGCTGCAAAACACCTCTTTAAAGCTCTAAAGATCAGATATCAATTTGAGTACTACGGTGTTGCCTATCTCAAACCTCGGTCATTTCTGTTGCATCAGATATGTGAGAAAGCTGGACAATAACATAGGGAGGCCAAAGAAGAAATGGCGGCTCTCAGTTCTAGTGCAGGTGAAAAATATTGAACATGCTATGGATTACAAGGTGAGAAGTGTGCTTGAAAAAATATTGTCAGGATGTTCCTTAGAAGATATAATAGCAAGATTTTAAGTCACATACTTTGGTCACATTTTCAGGAGGGACTCGTCTGAGGAGGACAGGGGTAGAGAGAGAGTCAATGAAAATGAGCAAGACTCTCTGTAAGACATATTGACAAATGCCTGTAAGAAAGTAAATGATTTTAATATTGTGTGTATCAAAAAGTGTTCATTTCTGTTCTATGTATGGCTGTTAAGAGTTGTAGCTTACTTAACAACAACAAACAATAATAACAAATATCTGTAGTCAGACAGCCACATCCTTATGCCATGCTGTGGTTACAGTTTGCAACTACTGACTTCTTAGTTAGCAACTCAGAATTTCACAATGATGTCATCAGGACTTTGTGGGTTATGTGCTAGGATGCGAATCACCTGCACTCTGAGGGAGAAAGACAAGGTTTTCTAATCCCATAAAGACTTAGAGCCTTGGAAACCCGCAAGCACATTTCTACTCTCTCTTTTAGGGCAGCTATGAATTTATGGCAGCGACTTTACTTTGTGTTTTCTAATTTCTGTTGTTGCTGTTATTTAGAAGGGGCAATATAGACAAGGTAGTGATTCCTAAAGATAATCTGAATATGGAATGGTGACCAAAACTAGCCCTGCAAAGTAAATTGAAACATTATTATTAGACTTGTTTTGCTTTCAATGCATTTCCCTTTGTAAGTACCTTTGAAAATTTCCTTTGCCTAGTGATTTTTAAGAGAAAAAAATACAATTTTTAGATAAAATCTCCATGCCTACTTACAGATAACAGTGGTCAATAAAGAGTAGAAAGCATATCTTCTAGAGTAAGAGCACAGCTAACGTGCAAAATGTTATCTCTAAAGTATCTCGGTCCTGCTTTCCATCTTTTGCAGTATTTGACTTCTATAAACGTCTGCTTCCCCCGAAAGAATAGTTTCTCTGAAAATTGATACGATGTTCTAAATTTTATCAAGGTTTATGGAATATAGCTAATGACCAATTTCTACAATTCGAAAAAGAAAAAGGCTCTTGACCTGACGGACTGACCGAGTGAGTGCAGGAGTGGGCTCTAAAGTGAGCCTCATCGTGAGGAAGGCGCAGGGCCCGCCAGGGTTACCTTCTGTTTTTCTCAGGATTGCTATGAATCCAAACCTACTCAAGGGCATCGAATAATAACAGCAAAGGCAATCTTAAGTATGCCTATGAGTCTCTCAATGAGGTATTCTTCCTGCTTTATTTATTTGTACTGATGATTTAACCTGCTGGACTTGCTATGCTACTGTGCCTCTGTCTTACAATAGCAATGGAACAGTAATAAAATGTTTGGCATTATTGCATTCTAAAATTAAGAGTCTTAGTATCCCAAGGATAGCTCCATTTAAACAAAAGGTTTTCTGTTTCTTCCTAATCTCATAAGGCAGGGCTAGATACAGAGAACTTCTCACACATTTTTAACTTGAGAGGCTCCATGGTCTATTGTTCTTTTATTTTATAGAAATTATATTTTAGTTACTAAGTAGACCATTATTGAAACAGTTCTCTAGTACTAGAAGTGATTCAGAACAGTACACTTTACCTAAATTTTAATTCTCACTTCAACATTTGTTCAATTAGACAAGTGTATTATAGAGTCACATATCAATTTACACAGAGAAATATAATCTATGTTTTAAGTACTATAGGAAATTAATTGTTTATGCATATTAAGTAGATAAAACTGGATATCCTTGGCTTCTTAACTGTGGACTAATAGTGATTAAGAGATTAATATTAAATCCAAGGCACACTCAGATGTAATGCTAATTTCCTTTTTAAGAAAAATAGTATAATTGTGTGAAAATTTCTTCTATCAAGTAAGATTAATCTCTTTTTAAGATTAATTCATTAGAAAGAATATTTTAAAGAGATTATGTAGAGTGTGGCATTCTTAAAAAACAAAATGATCTATGTGATCTAATGCTTCATATCAGTGACAGGTGACATGCAATCAATTCTAAATCACTCTTGGCCCATGTGTGCAAAATCAATCTGAATCCCAAAGTTCTCTAGTGTTTCAAACTTTGAGAAACAGGCTGCCATCCTTTGTGTGTGTGTCTCCTCAGGGTATAGTATAAGTATTAGCATCCTGAAATAGATGAACACTAAATTATTAGCGCTACCAGTATAAAATTTCTACTTATTTAACTAAGACTTGCATATGGATGTTAATGTGTTCATTGGATATCATTGAACATCATGCATATCAGCGTACTTCCTGTTAAAGATGAAATAGGCCTAGCATGATATGATAATGCACTTTTTGTAGAGCCGTGAGCGAAATCCTGCCTCAACAGCACAATTGTTGGTATCATTGAGCTGGGATAAATAGCTTGTGGTGCCAACACGGCCAGAGAAGATAGGTAGGTTTGTTGTGACAACATGTTCAATGCACACATGTAGGATCAATTGAAGGGCAGCGATATAAATGGTTTGGTGATCCCCACCCTCATTCTCTTGCTCTTGGATCTTCAGACCAGTTGGCTGCCTTACTTGTCCTGTGCCTCAATCTCCAAGCTACACTAACCCTGGGACACCTAATCCATGGAGTGTGTTGCTGTGAGTTGAGCTTCCTTCAAGCCCTGCTTTGCCACGTTCCTGAAGTATATATCTCTTGAGCTGGGAGCTGTCAGACTCTGTCGTCTGGCTGACTGTTGGTGAACTGCTTGTTTGCTGCTTGTGCCCGGATAGTCTGAATTGCTTGCGCTGTGCTTCTCTAGTGGCTGGTCTCTCCTGATAACATTCCCTAAGTATGTGAGATTCAGTCTTGCTCCCCTGGTTTCTAAAGAGCATCATGGCTGGTTGTACTTCATGACAGATTGGTTTGTTCTCCAGGCAGCACAGTGTTCTGAACAACCCTTTAATTCAACTTCACCTTAATGCATCAGCTTTTCTTTCTTTTTTCTCCTTTATCAAACTTGTGCATGTATATGTTGTTGGTGTTAGGTGTATCAAGTTAGCTCCAACTATTGCAACCCTACTAACTACAGAAGAAGACATTTCTGGTCTTGTCCTATCCTGACAGTTATTACCATATCTGAGTCACCATTGCAGGTAGTGCATCCAGCCATCTCGTCAAAGGTCTTCTACACTTTCTCTGTCCATCCACTTTACCAAGTGCTGTGTCCTTTTCCAGGGACTGATCTCCTCTGACAACATGCCTATAATGCTTGAGACAAAAACTCGTTATTCTTTGCCCCAAAGAATATTCTGGCAATGCTTCTTCAGAGACAGACTTGCTGGTGCTTTTGGCAGGTTGTGGTAGATTAACTATTTTTCACCAGTGCCACAATTCATATGTGTTGATTTTTCTTTGGCCTTCATTATTCAATGTCCAATTTTTACATGGCTATGAGGTGGTGTAAAATACTATGGCTTGGAGCAGTGTGGACCATCACCCATGAGGCTTGGCCAGAGCTAAAGGTCCTGTGAGAGGTCCCCGAAACTGCCCAGCTGTCAGATGCTCTAGTTTGGATTCCCTGGGCCGGGCTATCAGCTTAGTACCAGGTTCAGATGCTCTGAAGCACCAGTGGGGCTTCAGGACAAGGTGGTGGCCATGTGGAGGAAGATGGTGTGCTTCGCACACCTGTCTTGACTTTAACCATGACCCTCTCTCTTTGCACAACTGTACCTTGATCCAAACAAACTCCTCATGAGCATGATTAAATGTTCTAGAATTCCCATTTTTTTCAGAGTTGCCCATAGTTTGTTATGATCCACACAATCCAATGCCTTGACATAGTCAATGAATCATGGCTTTGTCTTTGTGAATAATGTTATAGAAAATTTCCCTTTATCACCAATTCCTACTATTCACTTAACCAGGGTCCAGTCACTGAAGTGTTTCAACAGTGCATCTCAACAATTAATATATTGAGGTTCCTAGCCAGCTTACAACTGCATAAAATACTTTTCTCAACAGTGTTTTAAACTCTATACTATTGGTTAAATTAATGACACTATCAATAGAATTACCTTATATATCAGGGACATGATTAATGATGTTTTCTCACATAAAATCATAATGACATTTCTACAGTGAACCAGAGATTTACAATTTGTAAATATATGAATCAATTTGATGCTCACACTTAATTCTAGGCACAATCTAAGAACAATTATTTCTTATGACATGGGTCTGCTTGACTTGTCAATAGAACTAGGTAGTGTCCAGTTACTAAAAATAATAGCATCTGGGGTCTTAAAAGGTTTTTCATCAAACAAATAGTCAGCTAAGTGAGGGCTCCATTGGAGAAACATGGAGGCACACAAGCTTATGTGATGAAAAATTTGCCAATGATAAAGTCCAAACCTCATAGAGAGAATGCTACTGCGTTAGTACAGGTAGACTAGAGGAACAAATTTATAGACATGCATATGGATATAGGGGAATTATTCATATGCCAAAGTATTGGAACACTGAGAAAACATCACAACCCAGTCCATTTCAAAGTCATAAGTCCAATATTAGCCCATATACCCGATACCAGTTTATAATGTGTCCTTCAGACTCATGAAATCACAGGTCAGTGGGGGCAGAATCCCAGCACTGCCAGGGGTCTCCCAATGGCTCCTTGCTTCCAGGGCTCAGAGTCCATCAACAGCATCCAGCAGTGGTAGAAGCAACTCATTGCTGGCAGGGGTCCCCACATGACCTCTGCAGCTTCAGATGTCTGGCTCCATCAGGGCAAAAGCTGTGTGGCTTCTCCTCCAGCTTCTCAGAGGCTTCCATCTTGTCTTGTCTGTGATTCATCATCTCTGAGACTAACTCCCAACAATCAGGGAGATAGCTTCTCATCTTCACAAGGGAAACATCGTGAGATTTCCCAGAAGTCTCAGGAGAAAGCCATGGTCACACGGAGACCTCATTGAACACTCAATGGCTATCTCCAAATAAACAAGCTAGACTCCATCCCTACATCTCAATCATGAAGTTAACAAAAGCATGTGATCGCCACAGACCATCCTTTGTCAATTTAATACTTTCACATAACTCTATAACCATATGTAAACTTCTAATAAACAATAAAATCATATCTATACCTAACAGGATAAAATTAAAATGCATACAATTCAACGTGTCACCATCATTTAAAAATAACATTTTATATGTGAACAGAAAAAAATATATATCCTTTCCCTTACAATTGCAGTTACAAAATACCTACACCTTGATTCTATAGTTCTATGAATATATATTCCCCCACCTATGAGAGTTTGTAATGCATTTATTTCCCTGTTTTGAGTATCTAATTTTTATATTGCCCACTTACACCAACCCAATGTTCTGAGGAAACAATCATATCTTTCAACATGAAGAATCTTCATTCCAGTTGGAAACTCCTGAAGTGTGCATCCATTAGCAACTCAGAAGAGGCCATCCATAAAGTCAGCAACGATATGCACCAGTTCACAGACTCAAATTGCTTCTCTTCCTCTGGTTGGGTTCTGGTCAACTCAATGTTGGCTGTCTCACTTAGCCTCACCAGGGTAGCCATTGGTCGTCTTTCTTTTAGACCATGGTCCCATCACAAATTCTCAACATGCCTAGCTCTCTCATTCTAGGTCATGAATTTCAGACCAGTCAACCCACTCTTGTCTTCTCTATTTCCTGTGAACCAAGTCCATGAATGTCAGTGGCAAAAGTCAACCAGTCTTTATTGCCGCATTTCTCCTACTTTCATTGACAAGTAGTAAATCTGGGTGATCACCTAACAAGCATTTTAGCCTGCCATAGGTTTCCTTTAACTTTCAGTCGCAGAGAGGAGTTATCTTCATGGTTCCAGATTCCTTCACATCTGAAAATAATCACTAGTCAGGATTTTCCAAAGAAATAGACTCTATCCTTCTTTACCGGTCAGTCTGACCTTCTCTCAGAACACAAGTATCCTGAGTACTCCAACAGATTGGGTGGGGCTACTTTCTTCAGAGAAAGACTTCAGAGAAGTCTTTCTAAGTGTGGCCTAAACCCATCTAAGGACAAGGTGAGGTTAATCTCTTCACAGATGTCTTAGACATCTAAGTCAAAGCTAAGTCCTAAACCCTCTAGAGGTCAATGCTTGGCATGAGGTAACTGGATTTACAAACTCTCTTCATATTTCCCAGTAAACACTCTTATATATATCCTTATATTTACAATAATAGACATAAGAAATCAGTGTAAACAACATAGTGAGAAATTAAATTCAATTCTTAAAACAATCAAGGTCAATACTTATTAAGCTTATCTATCTAAACCACTGTTTACACAAAAACATGAAATTAGGTCTCTGAATGCATCAAAACAGATCCATGTTTTGGGTCAGGCATTCTGACCTTCTTAACCATTGTCCTTGAACAGAATAGGTTCTCAGACATTCAAATAGCACCTTTTGGCCCTGAGCTCAAGATATACATTAACAGTATTCACTTTATATAGGAATAACCAAAGACAGCATCCAAACCAAATAGTCAAAAATTTACCTTCCCATATTGTTTCCAGAAAATAACTGCAAGGACATATCTGACTTTTGGCTAGCCAAAGAAGTAACAATACTATGAAGTAAAAATCAAACAAGCTTCTATTTTCCATCTTATGATTTGTTCCTCTAGTACCCCACTCTTGGTACCACAATGTGTTAGTCCGGGTAGACTAAAGTAACAGATTTATAGACATGCATATGAATATAGAGGAATGATTTATATACAAAAGGAATGGAACACTGAGAAAGCATCACAATCCAATCCAGTTCAAAGTCATAAGTTCGATATTAGCCCATATGCCCGATACCAGTTGTGGTAGTCTGGATAGACTAGAGGAACAAATTTCAGAGACGCACATATAGGCATAAGAAAAGGGTTTATATACAAAAGAAATGTGACCCTCAGAAGGCATCCCAATCCAGTCCAGTGCAAAGTCATAAGTCCAATAATAACCCATATGCCCGAAATCAGTCTATAAAGTCTGCTTCTGACTCAGGAAGTCACAGGTCAGTGGGTGCAGAATTCTGGCACTGTCAGGGGTCTCCCCAGGGCGCCTCGCTTCCAGGGCTCAGGTCCATGAACAGCATGCCACTCCAGCTTCAGAGGTCTGTCTTCATCAGGGCAAAGCCCTGTGGTCTCTCCACTGGCTGCTCCAACCTCCCAGCCGCCGCCATTCTGTGTTGCCTGTGGTTAATCATCTCTCAAACTAACTCCCAACAACTGGGGAAGATAGCTTCTCATCTTCACAAGGGAAATACTGCGAGATTTCCCAGGAGTCGCAGGTGAAAGCCATGCCCACACAGAGGCCTCATCGGCTACTCAATGGCTATCTCCAGATTAACAGGCCAGACTCCACCCCTACATTTTAATCATAAAATTAACATAAGCACAAGACTGCCACACTAGTCTATAATGTGTCCTTCTGACTCATGAAGTCACAGGTCAGTGGGGGCAGAATCCCAGCACTGGCAGGGGTCTTCCCATGGCTCCTCCTTTCCGGGGATCAGGGTCCATCAACAGCATCCAATAGTGGTAGAAGCAACTCATCGCTGGCAGGGGTCCTCACATGGCCACTGCAGCTTCCGAGGTCCAGCTCCATCAGGGCAAAGCCATGTGGATTCTCCTCTGGCTCCTCAGATGCTGCCATCTCGTCTTGCCCATGAATCATCGCCTATGAGACTAACTCCCAACAACCACGGATATTGCTTTTCATCTTCACAAGGGTAATATTGTGAGATTTCCCAGAAGTCTCAGGATAAAGCCATGCCCACAGGAAAGCCTTATTGGCTACTCAATGGTTATCTCCAGAAAAACAGGCTAGACTCCACCCTTACATCTCAATCATGAAATTAATATAAGCACATGGCCGCCACAGGTACCAAAGCTGAAATTGTGAGCACTTCAGTTTTGAAAGTCTATGAATGACAGTGGGAGCCCCAAATCCCATTTCCAAAGTCTACACTTGGATTAAGCCTCAGGTGGATTCCCTTTGACCATAGAGGTTAAATGGGATGTGAACAGCCTTTCTATCATGTAAAGTGCAGTGTTTCATTTTGTTTTTCTCTATTTCACTTTCTAGCTACTCCTGTATATAAAATCCAGGATAAGTAGGTGGAGGTACACAGCCAGTGATTGCACTGATGGTTTCTTGGTGGGTGTGGCATGAGAGGTTAGGCAACCAACGAAAATGAGTACAAGAAAGATGTAAATGCCCTAGAATTGATTGTGGAGATGGCTATTAAACTCATTTTAATGATTGAACTGGCCAGTGGGTGGGAAGTCTTGTGGATCCTGTAGCAGTGGAGGCATCTCTGCACTGGCAAGGGACCCATGTGGCTCCTTCAGCTCTAGGGCCCTAACATAGCTCCATGTATCTGATCTGTAGGAATGTCTCTCAGGGAGTGAATGTCTAGTCTGCCTCCAGCAATCTATTTACCGCCTCTAAATGAGATCATCAAGTGGTGATCTGAATGACAGGCTAAACTCCGCCCCTTCATTACTGAGTCTCAAACTGACAACAGCTTATGTACCTACCACATGCTGCAAATTATATTTTTCTACAATATTCTAAATATATTGATACATTGCATGAAAAACATATCATGTATTAACACTAATAAGCAAATTTTATTTTTCTACATATTGTCTCTGTACTTACTCAAGAAAAGTAAGATATACATTAAATTGGTGAAAGATAATGAATATTCATGGAAATTTTCCAGTAGCTATTCAAATGTAAAATAAATGCCTTCAAATGTGTTTAGTTTTTATACAAGCCATTCACTTTTTTGAGGGAATAAATAGGCAATCAAGATCAAATTTGTAAGTTTCAATTGCCACAGTTAGTGCAGTCATTTACAAATGCCTATTTCTTTCATTGCATTCTCTTCTTCACAATTGAACTCCCAGCATGCATGTGCCTGGCCAATTACATATCTTAGAAACGGAAAAGTAATTCTAAAGTAATTCTAAGTAAAAGTAATTCTAAATCAGTGCAGTAAATTTGTGGCCTATGTGTTCCCCTGAAGTACAATGTAAAATTAATGGGTTAAAGATTTAAATACAAATAGCAAACAGAAGCAGAATTTACAAACTAAAAATAAAATATGTTCCTCTAATTACCCCCTTAAACTTAAATCATAAAAGATAAAGTTGATATGATTTTTGTTGGTGTGTCGTAGAATAGCATGCACTATATTCTGCATACACATAAAGAATTATATGTACCTTTGTTGTTATCCATTCCTCCTACAGCATACAGTGTTCCAACTGTAGATTTTCTTGGTTTAGTTCTTGGGCTTTGCATTAAAGTTCTTCTTTCTGGCAGCAGATGGTATTTCATTGCCTCCAGAATCAGCTTTTGACATTCTAGATCATTCTTAAATAATGCATGATTCTCTAGGTCAGCCAATATCTGTGAACAATATACAATGATTTAAATACTTTAAAGAAATGTGCATATAACATTAACAGGGAAAATTAAAATCAGAATGCTATAATATCACTGCATACTAATAGAGAAGCAGAATGTTATATGAATTAAAATCATTGACAAATGAATGAAGTTTAATTCATAGTTTCCATAAAACAGAATAAAAATGATTTGGGTGCAATAATATTTAATATTATCTCACTAAACAGAGATTAAAGGACTCTGTAGACATCTAGTTTCCATTCCACTTTCTCTAGGGGAAACTGTACATCAAATTTAGTTGTCTGATGGTCATAAATATGTCCAGTGAAGAACATTGAAATAATAATCTCCAACGTATTAAGTCATAAGAAATATATCCTATGAATATATCTATATTGAATTGAAGATGCTCTGAATATAATATAAATTGGTTTCAAATTTAAAAAAAACTATGAAAATTTAAAAAACAACATATCTTCATAATATTTAAGAATAGTAAACTTTGTAAAGCTCTCTAAAGGAAATATAACAGTTTAACAGAATTTTGGGAATATGAAAAGCTCCTTTATTCTCCTTATTCACAGCCATGGAGTGGGTACTCACTCATAGGAGCCCTATATGGAATCCTATATAAAACAGAAGGAGACATTTTGCTGTCCTTTGCCATGCTCACAATTGGCCTTATGTTTGAACCCACAGATAAACAGCCACTGTGCCAATCCAGCTTGCAAATGGTCTTCTTCTTTTCCCTGCTCCTCTACCTTACCAGGCATCCTGTCCTTCTTCAGGGATTATTCTCTCCTGACCACAAGTTCAAAATACATCCAGGAAACATACTGGCTATACTTCTTCCAAAACAGATTTATTTCTTTTTTTGGGAGACCATGATGCTTTCTTCACCAGCACCATAAATCAATTTTTAAAAATTTTCTGTTTTTTTCCTTATTCAATATCAAATTTTCACATGCATAGGAGGCAAGCAATTGAAAATGCCATGGCTTGGATCTGGCTATCCCAGACCTTGAAGCAGCAAGCTTGAGTTTCAACACTTTGAGATCTTTTTCAGCAGATTTGCCTAGCTGCTGCTTCCATGAATACTGGTTGTGCATATTTATACCTATCTGTAGGCATTCCTATGTGCTAATAATCCAAAGTCTCATTATTTTTGTGTTTTTCACCCCTTCTTTATGTTTTATTTTTCCTTCTTTTTAGTTTTTAGTAAATGTGCCTCAGTTTCAGTGGCAATGGAAGTTTTGTATAGGGTTAAGATAGCTATAGGCTAACGATATAACATTGATTTGCTGACCTTCACATTCCTGCACACCTCATCTATCAAAAGCATTCATCGAATGGTGGCACTAAGTAATTAAATCACTAATTTCAACACTTTACTTTTAATCTTAATTAATTTATTTGACTATCCTAGTAAATCACTAAAGGACACTTCAAGAACATAAAAAGACATAAAACACTCATTTGTAACATGCATGAAGGAAAACACAAAAGCTATATGTAGGCACAAGCAGTCTAGCATATTAGTTACCAGATGTTAGAATTAAAAAAGTGAGAATGTTTAATTAAGCTATTGACTAGATTCTCTTTAGCTATGTTCTCATTATCCACCTTGACCCCAAACATTAAATATGAAATATAAATAAATGAATTGAAAAATTGTTTAGAACAGCATAGAGAAACTCTAACATAAAAATTTCAACATTGCTATTTTTCTCTTTTAGTAGAATACTTATTTTTAAATCATTAAATAGCATATGTATAAGGGACAAGACTTCAGTGATCTATATAAAGTTAAAAAAAAGGATATCCTTAACAGGATCCTTGATCATTCATGTAAGTTTTAAGATATTCCTTCATCTAAAACTTTCTCTTCTCTTACAAAAGGAAAAATAAACTAGTTTCAACAGAAATATATATATATAGATACATATATATATATATATACTTTTTAAAAATGAGCAATAACCAACAATGATGAAGTTGTTCTGTCAGTAACTGAGTATTTGTACACTCAGGAGTGCCATATCTAGATTAACAATTTAAATTTTTCAAAAATGCAGACAACACCTTACCAGTGTATGCCATTCTTGTCTATCATTTCTTTTGCTAAACTACTACTGAGACCAGCGGTTTCCTTTGAGGACTGTTGACAATACCAGAAACCCTGTCAGAACACAGGATATTAGAGTGTGGTGGCATGTAATTCTGTGCTGTAGGGTGAGGGGTCACCAAGGTAATGGCATCACTAACCTCCTGTGACCATACATTGCACTTGTTATCTACCAGTCCATGTGCCCTCTCCTTCGGCAAAGGGGAGAAAGCAGGAGTTTAGAGAGATGAGGCTGGAAGAAGTGAGAATCTGCCTCACTCTCAGTTCTGATAGAAGGAAGGGCAAAGATAAGTCACTCCACCCATCAAAGGATGGTTTACCAGCTGACTCAGTCATAAGGTAGTGATGTCATGTTTTAAGGTATAGAGTAAGATCAAACCTAGCGATGCCACTAACATCGATGAAGACAATGGAAATATGAATTCAGATATTGTATTAGATTTTAGATAAAAGGGTTCAATTTTGTTGAGCTCCTCTTGGTAGACAGAAAATAAAGGTTCCATGGAGGTTGTAATAAGTGTCATTCTGTCATATTGGTTTTTGCTTGTTCATATCAGGGTGTATCTCAGAGGTGCTATGAAGGGGTACAGGTTACTCTCTTGAAGTTGTAATACAAGCTTTTTCCCCCTGATATTTTGGTAAATGAGTGCCAGGATCAATGAACCTATAGGAATAAAATATAGAAAAAGGGTTTTAGGTGGAGTGTATCAGAGAAGGGGCACCATAAAATTGAGATTATATCAAGTGACCAGGAAAAAATACAAGTCTTAGAAACTGATTATAGAAGCAGTGGTACAATTATGTTTGAAGAGATTGAACTTGTCATTTAAGCTAATTCCCAAGTAATAATAAATTGAAAGAAAAAACAAACATAGATTCAGGAATGTGCTTTAGGTTCACACTAAATCCCATTTCCAAGTAAGAACATCATGGCCTTTCTTCACCAACAGCTTTCTTCACCACCTTTGCTTATGCACACATTTGTCTTCAGTGATTGTGTCAGAAAGGTGAGCATCTTGGAATGCCAATTTAATAGAACAAAGTGTTCTTGCACCGAGGAAGTCTTAAAAACTTGAAAGTAAATAAGCAGATATCTAGCTGAGAAGCAACAAAACCCACAGGGAAGAAGCACACCAGCTTGTGGGATCATGAGGTATCAAAGGGATTAGATATCAGGCTTCAAGAACTAAAAAGCAAAATATTGCATTCTCACTTTCCTGATATGATTGCTGAAGACAAATATGTGCGTAAGCTAATGTGGTGAATAAAATTGATGGAGCCCAGCTAACAAAAGATATAGCATCTAGGGTCTTAAAGGTTTGAGTAAACAAGCAGCCATTCAGCTCAGAAGCAACAATGCCTGTCTGGAAGAAGCACACCAGCCTGTGTGAGCATGAGGTGTTGAAGGGATCCAGTGTCAGGCATCAAAGAACTAAAATTATATCATTATTAATGAGGGGAGTACAGATGCGGACCCAAAGCCTATCAATAGTTGAAGCGACATCCTCTTGCAGAGTGGCTGCAGGGAGGACATGAGCTAGCTAAGTTACAGTGTAGTAACAATGAAACATGCAACTTTCCTCTAGTTCTCAAATACTGCCTCCCACCCACTATCATGACCCCAATTCTACCACACAAATCCAGCTAGATCAGGGGATGTACAGTGAAGTTTCAAACATGGGGAATTTAGGATATCTGATCCCCCAAGACTATTAGTAGGATTGGTGATACCGGGAAGGTGGAGGGATGGTGGAATAGAAAGGGGGAACCAATTTCAGGGATCTACATGTAGTCACCTCTCTGGGGTATGGACAACAGGGAAGTGAGTTTAGGGATACATTGGACAGTGTACAGTATGAAAATAATAACAATTTGTAAATTACTAAGGGTTGATTTGGGGGAGGGGGGAAGAAAGGGAAATATGGAGATCTGATACTGGAGGCCTGGTGGAGGGAGGAAGTTTTGAGAGTGATGATGGCAACAAGTGTGCAAATGTGGCCTGCATACAATTGATATATGTATGGATTGTGATGGGAGTTGTATGAGCCCCCAATAAAGTGATTCATTAAAAAAAAGGAGGGAGGGGGAAGGAGGAGCTTATACCAAGGAAAATATTTCAAAATGAATATGGCAATATGTGTACAAACATGCTTGATACAAATGATGTATTGAATGTTATAAGAGCTGTAAGAGCCCTCAATAAAATAATTGGGGGAAAAAAGACATCATGTCCCTACTCAGAGTCTCCCTCAGGAAGCGAACACAGGACAAAGTGCTTTAGCAAAATGTACTGCAGAAATTAGAAGATGCCTGGCTATCAGATAAAATAGCATCCGGGTTCTTAAAGGCTGGTCTCCCAAGGAGAGAGGGACTAGTATCAGAGTCTAAAGTCTGATAATCAGGTTTGTAGAAGTCAATGGATAACAGTGGGGGCCAAGATTCCTTGTTGGAATTATATAGGAAGTAAGCCTCTGTGAACTTTCTTTATCCACAGCTGAGGGTTAGGAGAGAAGAAAGTGATTACTAAACGGACTGCGTTGGAGTGTTGAGTACAGGTCACAGACATATGTCTGACTGAGTACAGGTCACAGACATATGTTTGACTGAAGCAATTAAAACTTGTCAACAGATTTTCCCATGATGTATGCTGGATCTGATTTGATTTCCAAAAATGTGTGGACTTTTAGGTTTTATTGTTTTCTTTTAATTGTCCATATCAGGGGGCTTCTCAGAAGTGTTATATTATTGGGTTCACTCTCTTGAAATTGTGGTATATGTTTTTTCATTTTTCAGGACAAATGAACCTATACAATCCATAAGTGGAATAGGGTTTGAGTGGGATGGGGTTATAGGGAATGAGGCGGGATACAGGAGTCATGATCAAGTGGCCCATAGAAGAAAAGAATATTCTATTTAGAAACTGACTGCGGTAGCAAGTGTTCAATCCTGCTGGATATAATTAATGTATGGAATGAATTAATATATGTATTAATCCAAATCAATGATTATGATTAAAAAGTGTCTCCTAACAACATAAACAACAAAAGGCCACATCCTTCAGGAAGAATTTCCAGAAAAATAGACATGCTTTTCCACATTCACACAGTCTAAGTTGTCCTAAAATCTGATTGCCACAGCATGAAAAGATTACAAAGAATTGGGCATGTGCATGAAAATTAATAATTGTTTTCTTTGGGGGGGAGGGGTAACATTTTTTTTAAAGATTACTAAAGTTTACCATACATAGTAATATAATATGTATTTATGATAAAACTAAAATTAATATTATCTTCTATTTCAAATGCTATATATTTCTAAATTATGCATTTGCATGTAAATTATTTTTTTATAATCAAGGGTAATTACTGAGTGCTTATAAATTGTTGTAACAATTCCCTTCTTATTACATATGTTCATATTATATTTTCTTTGACAATATTCTCTTTGAATTTAAATTTGGATTTACCATAATAAAATTGTTGAAGTATCTACCTTGAACTATCCTTGGATTTCCTGAAGTACCCCAAGAATTATATCTATGTATGTATTTGAGTTTTCATTTTATAAAATGAAATATAGCTAAAATGATCCATTTAGTATTTTAAAGTGTTTTTTTGTTTTGTTTTTTGTTGTTCTTTTTTTTTTATTTTTAGGCATCACTTCCCTCTGGTGGGAGTAGGAGGCCCAGCCTTGCTCCTGGAGAGCTGCTGTTGGATTTGAATCACCAACTCAGTGGGCCGCAGTTGCACACTCAACCACTACCCCACTGGGCTCAGCCCTCCATTTAGTAATTTTTATTCTTCAATTTTAAGCTACTCAAAATCGTTGTGAGATCATTTATTTTCCAAAGAAAACATAATGTGTTTCAAAATTGTGTTTACTTGGAAACATACTCATTTTTATGTACAACAAAATGTAAAATAACTCTTTACAAAATAGAATTTATTCCAAGCATAAAACATATCAACAATTTTAACAATTAGAGGCATACATTTTTGGAGTTCTATTTCTGCTGGCTGGTAAACATTAGATTCCTAACTACCACATTGGCAATATAAACCACACCTACTTCCCAAGGGAGAAAGTTGAGACTATCTGATCCTGTAGTGTAGTCTTGGAAATTCTAGGAAGCATTTCTATTCTGCCTCAAAGGATCAATATAAGTTGGAATCTATTTTATGGCAGTGGGTTTGTTTGATTTGCATTTTATTCTTTATGATATAAATGAAAATCTCCTGGAAACTTTCAATAACATCATGATTGATTTGTTGATGTTCCATGCTTCACACAAATACAGAATTGAATGAACATGAAGTAAGAGTTAGAATAACAACTAATTCCCCTATAATCATAAAATCCATCCTTATAAAATATTTGCTAGCTATAGAGAAATGATGTCACTGATTACATTATAAAAATGTGTACAGATACATTGTTTTGCAGAAAAGATTTATGATGATAAAAATAGATTCATATGAAGCATGCAAACACAAAGCCACTGTTATCTAATAGAATTTGATCCATAGTGCCCCCGTACAGAGCTTCTGAGACTACAGACTCAACACGTCATCTTTCTCCTGCAGAACCTCTGATGGCCTTGAACCACTCACCTCTGGTTAACAGATCAATGCCTAGCTATCCCATAGGGAAAAGATAGAGTAACTATGCCAATTAAAATTTCATAGGCATCTAGCTGTTGATCCTTATATCAGTGTTTAAATTGAAGTGGAATACATTACCTGTAGATTATTGGAAATATGACCCAACCACACATAAATATTACGCAATAATATTGAGATACTCAAGTCCCTATTGAAATGCATTAACCATCAGGTTTCTACTATCCTCCAGGATATTTCTTATCATTCTGCTGTTTTGTAACAATTACACCTTTGAGGTAATGCATCCTGAGTCACTCGTGTGAAGATTTCAATACTTGGTCAACATTTATTGAAGAACCTTAAAATCTATAATGAAACTATCTTGGTTATAATGGCACATCTTGTGGCTAATTATTTATAATAACTTCTCAGTTTCAGAGTAAATAACTCAAGGTACAGACCTAGACATACAGGATCATAGGCTTATAAATAGATAAGTAAGGCAGATAAGAAGATGATAGGTAAGAATAATCTCAATATTATTCCAAATTAAAATTCCAATTAGACCAAATTAAAATTCCAATCAGATCATGT
Source organism: Nesogale talazaci (assembly GCA_004026705.1). Taxonomy (NCBI): domain Eukaryota; kingdom Metazoa; phylum Chordata; class Mammalia; order Afrosoricida; family Tenrecidae; genus Nesogale; species Nesogale talazaci. Next base: position 6,305 of record PVJH01014668.1, on the reverse strand, counting down.
CTAAAATATTTTGTCTTCATGCTAAACATGTGTAAAATGGTACAAGACTTCTTTCACTTTCTCTGTGTAGAACAAGACTGACAAATGAGTAAAATGACTGTTTGATTCAGAAGATATATCTTCTAAAGAATATGACAATATATTAGCAAAAGCGGGCTCATATATATATATATGTGTATGTGTGTGTATGTATATATGTAAAGCAGATATGTTACTCATGCGTCAAGGTTGTTATTTCCTGTGTTAGTCTCTCTGTAGCTCTTCATGCTGGGGAGGTCTGGTTCCATCAGGGTAAGCCCATGTGGCTTCTCCTCTGGCTCCTCTAGTTCCTAGGACTCAGGGTCACACTGTCATCTTGTCTTGTCAGTAGTGCGTCTCCAAGAAACTGAGTCTACAGTGTCTTACTTCCAATGAGAAATACCTCAAGATTTCCCAGAATTCTCAGAGAAAGCCATGCCCACACAGAGGTCTCATTAGCTATGTCCAGATTGAGGGGCTAGACTCCACCCATACACTCCCATTGCTGAAATTGACACAGATCAGGGACAGCCATACCCTGTATCCACCAACCAAAATTATGAAGCTTTTTATCACCCTGAAAAAGTGTGCTTTAAAATAACTTAAACTAAGTTCTCAAATCCATACATATTACTTTGATATTTCTTCCACTAATATATTTTTTCAGACCCCATTAAAGTTGTTATTTGTTATTGTAATATCTCCGCTGTTGTCACTAGTTTGATTTTTTAAGTTTATCTTATATTATTATAGGAAAATACACATATCATCATTAATGATAATAGAGCCTGCATGTTTGGATTCAAACTCATGCCAATAACTCAATTTTCTTATAAAAGTGGTAAGCACTGCATAAGATAATCAGCCATTTCAAATGAAAGGGAAAAGTTTGCTCAAAGAAAAAATGAGAAAGGTGAGTAAAGAAGAAACCAAAGTTGGAAATAAAAAGAAGTGAGGTAGTATTGTTACCTTGTGGAAAACAAACAAAATCCATTAGATGGTGGGGGTGGGGAGGTGGGGGGGTGTACAAATTGTTGAATGGAAAACGGATCTGCTTTGCACAGCTTTTCTGGGTTTTTTTTTCTTTCTTCTTCAAACTGTAGCTTTAAAATTGTGTCAAAGTTCTTCCTAATAAGCCAACATAACCTTCCTGTATCCTAGAAGCAAAAGATGTCAAGATTACACCTGAAACTCAAATTTAAAATGGAAAAAACGAAATGAAAACCCACTGCCATCCAGTAGATGGGGACTCACAGGGATCCTGCAGGACAGAGTAGAATACTATGGCTTTTTGTGGGATGAAAAATTCTTATGGGAGCAGACAACCTCAGGCCGAATCACTGGTGGTTTCAAATTGATGACCTTGTGGTTAACAATGCAATCCCTCACCTGCTATGTTCCCAGGGTTCCTGGATGACACTTTAAATGTTTCAGCAACACACATAAAAATTACCTCATAGGTAGTGCTGTGCCTGTTTCCTTAGGAAATAGCATCTCTCTCATGACACAAGTAAGCGTATTCTGCATATCTCTCCCCATGCATATAGATTCTCAATGATGGAGAGGGAAATTGACAATAATGCGACGTTTCTGGAAATACTAAATTTGTTATTTCACTGATACTTGAAACTATTCATCAATGCTTAAATATCAGCTATGACTGGAATAATAGCCTAAGCATCAACATGCAACAGCTTAACTGTAAACAGAACATCACTCTGCAATCCAAAAGAAACTCATCACCTCTGAGTAGGTAGATTGTCATATTACAAGTGAAAATCCCATTAACTTCCATTGGGGGAGATGAATGTCAATGGAAAGAATCTTGCAATTTTAGGAGGCTGAGATGTCTTCTACCCCATTCCAGGGCATAACGATTGTTCTAGCTAAACTTTATATGGATAAATACTTTTAAATAATGAGAGCGCAAATTAAATAGCCACTGTATATTATCTTCCAGCGTACTCATTTTAAGAAGAAAGCACAAATTAATGTCATTCCAAGCCTTATATCAGATATATCCCAGGGAATAAGAAGAAACAATCTAGGCAATAAGGAATGGCCTCATTAATTTTATTCTGAATATAGTATTATTTCATTGCCTTAAGATGAAATATAATTGGCAAAGCTGACAGTACAAATGGAGAAGAGTAATGGCATAATCAAAACAGGAAGAGTCCATAAAATTAGCCCAAATGATAGTTCTTATTAGGGATGAGTGAAATGAATTTTATGCTGCTGTCTTATGATTAACCTTTATTTATTTAAATTAGACTACCTGCCCCATTGGTAATTTGAAACTTCAGCATTCCTACAATTAAAATGAGCGATTCTATGCCCAGCATGAACTTCGCTTTCATCAGACCAACTCCAGTATTTTTTCCCCCAAAGAACCATTGTACTGGTAGCTAATACAAATATTATAAGTTTCTCTAGTTCAATCATATCAAGCTCTATTATCCAACAGATTACTAACAGAATTACAAAATATTCTTTTCCTTCTTGAACTCCTTGATATCAGCTCCTTTTGACCTGCACTCCCCACCCTCACCAAACCCTCCACCACTGTACCCAGCCAAAACTCTCATTCGGGATGCTATCTCTTTAAGTTCATCAGTCCTGGATTTCATATACTGAAAATCAGGAAAAAAAATCTAACAAAAATTCAAGGGAAAAACCCCAATATGAGCAAGCAAATGATACAGACAATGTTGAAAGTCACATTAGGTCCTATATTCATCAGAGGCAGAATCAACTGACACAGTTTTAATTATTTAAATCAAGTGTATCAATTTGACCTTCTACAGTCATCACTCTAATATACACTTTAGGTAGCCAGTTTCTTTCCATCTTTATTCTGGATGGAGGAGCAAAATCACCAGAGGTTTATTTCTTCTGTGGATCTCACAAAGGTTCCTTGAGCTCCCATTGCCTTTCATCATTCACAGCAAGTTGTCACGATTTAGAATCTGATATTATTTCCCTCTCTTGGCTTTGGACTGTATAACTTACACTGTTTGGACATTTATGTTGGTGTGCTTCTTCCATGTAAACTTAATTGGCATCTCACTTAGCTGGCTGCTTGTTTGGAAACAACTTTTAAGACTCCAGACCCTATTTATTTGATAGCCCAACACCATCTAACTTCTTCCCCACATTTTGCCAAGGCACCCATATGTGCTGTGTTGTGAATATCAATCAGGGCCATGACTAAAGAAAGAATGGTACTTAAATTGGAACTAGGATATAATGGGAGCCCAAAATTAATTTCTGGATCTATGTCTGATTGTTTGTTTTATCTGCGTTTGACTCCCTTTAGAACTTCCTTGTTAATTCATTGTAGAGAGTCTTAGTGGGTCCTGGACTTTTCTTCCTTTAACTCATTTGTCCAGAAAACATCAAGTTGGAACTTTTGTGTGTGTCAGGCACTGCTCTGGGTCCTAGATCCTTGCATTCACTTTCTAACCAGAATCCATCAAACACCACAGTTTCCCTCCACATTATGTTCCCAAATATACACATATCGAGGCTAATCACCTTGAACACCATATAAAAAGGTCACAGTAAGTTGGAATCCACAAGTTGGTATGGGGCTTTAGGGTTTATATTGCATGCAAAGTTCACCATTCAGCGGTGAAAACTTTTAAAATGTACTTGTAGCTAATAAATGTTGGAAGTTGGAATCCATTGAGAGAGTCTTTCCATAGTAGCAAAACTTAGGAACTAGCTTCTGAAAAATTACCCCTGGACAATGCCATGGAAAACACAGGTCTACTCACATAGACCTGGAGTTGCTATGAGTTCCAATTGACTTTACAATAAATTACTGAGCTTGTGTATTATGTTATGTTCTCAATCACATTAATGTCTTATTGTTAGCTAACATCCTTAAACATGAATATGGTTTTTGATAGCTACTATATTAATAGTCTCCAATTCATGACAACTCTATGGAAAAGGGAATATGCATCCCAGCTTTATAGTTGTAGCTATGACCTTTATGATCCACAAGATGTTCATTGACTGATTTTTCAGGAGTAGATTCCAGGCCATTCTTGATGTATGTCTTGTTACTCTCTGCTGAAATCTCTTAATGAAAATCATTATGGACAGAAAATCATGACTGCAAAAAGTGGCCAATGGCTGAGAGATGGATAAGAATTTTTGTAATTAATGGCAAGAATCCTTTAGGCATCCTCACACCAATTTTCCTGTACCTTAGACTACCAATTGACCCAACTAATAACTCTTATTAGGGACAAGTGAAATAAATTCTATGCTTATTTTAAACTTATGTTTAATTTTATTGCTTTAAATTAGGCTTCCTATTTCATTGATAATATGAAATTTCACAATTCCAACAACTAAAATAAGCGACTGTTATTCTACCCTTTTGCATTTCTTCTTTTCTTCCATTAAAATAGATCACACTATTTTGTTCTTCCAAATCTCTACTCACGTTTGCTTCTAATTTGTTTTTAATAAGCCAATGGCTGACAAGATTTTTCTCTCTGGATTTTCTCTTCAATTATACTCAATTACTAGTGTCTTCTTTAAGACCTACTCTTTCCACTATCTCTACATTGTACATGATTGTGCAGGCCAGTGTCAGCATGATTGTAACAATCTTATCAGATTTTAACTCTTAGAAGGTAAGAAGGCACTTGGAGTGTATGGTCGTTACATAATCTGTTGTCAGTTTGAAAGAGAGTTAAGAGTGAAGGGGTCAAGTTTAGCCTGTCACTCAAGTCGCAGTTTAATGATCTCATTTGGAGACCCTAAGGAGAGAACTAGCTCATTGGAGGCAGGACAAAGGCAGACTCTCTGGGAGACATCGCAGCACACAAGACACATGAAGTTTTCCTAGAGTCCTGAGCTGAAGGAGCCACTGGAATACGCCCAGCCAGTGCATGGATGCTTGCAATGCCCTTGGTTCCACCAGACTTCCAACCCACTGGCCTGTCATCTTCCTGCCTTCAGTATCATTGCATGTTTTGCATGATTCTGAAGAGGACTTTATCGATTGTTATCAGACATAAGGGCTAATATCAGACTCATCAGATCTAAACAGGGCTGGATGTTTCCTCAATAGTGAATTGTTCTTTTATATAAAGCTCTTTCTTATACCCATATGCGTGTTTATGAATTTGTTTCCATAGTCTACCAAGACTAACACAAGGTTCATATACACATTAAGTTATTACCAACAGACATCAGGTAAATTGCCTAAAACCTCTTTATGGATGTCATGAATAGAATAATAGACTATTAGGAACTGTTCTATATCCGTTTCAGATATTGACATTTATTTTCAGAAAAGAACATATTCATTTTAGATAATATACTTAGTATGGATTAAATTAATATACTTAGTATGGATTAAAAATAGAGGCAGATCACACAGGTGGGTATGCTTCTTCTATGTTGATGAGGACAGGCAAGTGGGGATGCTTGGCACAGTATATGTAACTACGTATTGAAGTATGTATGATGCTCCTACTCCCACCACCTGAGGGCAATGATGCCTAAAACAAAAAACAAAAAACTACATATTGAAGTATGTATGATGAAAAATGATGTAAAAGTGCCCAATAAAATGATTAAAAAAACAGTGACAGATATACATACAGCTAATAGGATAGCTCAATTGCTAAATTAACCTCTTCATAAGTATTTATGGTCATTGAGAAATAAGTATGATTGACCAAATATCTATATTAAGGAGTCTCAAAAAGTTTGTGTAAAAGTGAAAAATAATAAGAAAATTGTCATGAACTGTTTGAATGTATTTCTATATGAAAAATAATTGATATCATAATCATAGTCATTTGCAAAAATATTTAAACAAATTCTTTTGCTGATTTTGTGCATCATTTTTTCTCTAGGAAGCTTTATATTTGGATATTCCATCGCCCATTCAAGTTGCTCTATTTACATGAGAGCTCGTTCTTTCCCATTAACATGGTCGCGCTTGTACTGCATCCGACGCCTTCCCTTTCATTTGCACTCCTATTGTAAGTGATTCAAATTTAAATGGCTTAAAACTATTTTGGAAAAGGTGCTTTATAAATAAGTAATAATTATCCACTTTCCCCTTTTATGAGACTTTTGATCTGTTGAAAATTCTATTTAGTGAAATTAAAGTGCTTGGTAAACCTCATATCCAAACTGACTCCATCTTCTTTACATTACAAATGGCTCTGCACTGACTGGCCCTCTTATGAACTCTTCTATGAATTGTTCAGGAAGAATAAGAATTGGGATTTTTTTCTGTGGCAGAAGGGATC
>PVJH01014667.1:0-56156 GCA_004026705.1 Nesogale talazaci | reverse complement strand
CAGGGCTCCTTTCTTAAGAATCACTTTCAAAAGGATTGTAGCCATTAAATGATTTAAAAAATAAAAATGAAAACTGCCATTCAGTCCATACTGACTCAGAGCGACCCTAGAGGGCAGGGCAGAACTGGCCTCATGAGTGTCTGAAACCATGTCTCTCTATAGGAGTAGAGAGCTCCATCTTTCTCTGGTGGTCTCCAACTGCTATTCTTGGGGATCACAGCTCAATTCATAACCATGACAATGAGGTCTCCCTATTAAATGATAAAGAGATCCTTAGGTATAATTTTAAAGATACATATTTGCTCTAAGATGGGTGTGGAGGCAAGCAATCCTGCATGCCCGTGCTGACATGTGTGTGAAGCCAGTGGTCACAGGCAAATATGTGAACTTACGGATGGTCTGTTGTCTAACTCCCACTCAAGCCGTCCAAAGTCTGGAAAGAGCAGGGATTTGAGATTGCTCACACCAGGCTTGCAGTCAGAAATCAATCAACTTGTGCCTTTTTAAAGGATTGTCCTCATTCTAGGAAGTCAACTGAAATTCAAATAATAACTACCCACATAGGTAATAGAGGACTAAAATAGACATGTGACTCAATTCTGTGCCATAAAGGGAATGCTACTGAATCGGCTTTCCCTAGGTAATAGCGTTGGTAAATCCAAACCAACTGGTACAGTCTTTCACAGTAACTCCCTGTTTCTGGCTCGTGAAAGAGCCAGTTCTTCACTGTGGTGGTCAGAGTAGATCTGCACCTGTGTCAGAGTAGGTTGAGGGGTTTTGGAAACAAGACTGCCAGACCTTTCTTCAGAAGCACACCTGCTATCCAGCATTTGTACCACACAGAGGCTTTTTTTTTTTTTTTTTTTTTTGGAAAGCCTGTGAGCTCTTTTTGAAAGCCCTCGTTAGAAACTTTGCACTAAGGCAAACCTTGTAAGGAAGAAAAAGGTATCCAGTGTGGTGGGGAAGGTCATTTAATGGGCTGCTATTATTGTGTATCATCACAGAAATCTTAAGGGACAGAGGAGAGCTGTCATCAAAGAATGTCTGAGGCTGTAATCTCACGGGAGCAAGTCTCACTGCCCCCCCCCCCCCCCCAAAGTCAATGATGGGTTCTAATCACCAGTCCTTCAATGAGTGTCCTGGGCCCCATCATTTCCTCACCATAGCTCTTTTGTCATTAAAGAAAACCAAACTCACTGCCATCAAATCAATTCTCATTCTTAGGAACTTTACAGGACAGGGCAGAACTGGCCCAGTGGATTTCCAAGACTATAACTCTTCAGGGAGTAAAGAGTAAAAAGGCATGGAGCTGTTGGTTTTGAAGTCCTTTGCAGTTAACAGATGAAGATGCACACACTACCCCACCAGGGCTCCATCCTAATTAAAATAAGCAGTATCTATTTTATAAGTTGGGCTATGGGGCTGATGTTAGGCAAGCGTTGGCCTGCTAACTCCAACATTGGCAGTTCGAACCCTCAGCCAGTCCATGAGAGGAAGATGAAGTTAAACGCTCCCAGCAAGATGCACAGCCTTGGAAACCCTGTGGAACATCGTCATGGCTCAGAATTGACTCATGGCAGTGAGCTTTGGTTTTATACGGAGAACAGAGTGTCCATACTGGACTCATTAACAACCTGTGAAATGCAGATGACATAGCCCTGCTTGCTGAAGAAGTGGCTGGAAGCATTCAGTGATAAAGGCCAAAGCCTTGGGTACTGATGACCTCTTTACATAAAGAAAGCAGAAGTCCTCACAACTGAACAAGTAAGCACAATTATGACCGACAGGTCAAGTGTTGAAGTTGTCGAGGATTTTTTGGATCTACAATCAATATAGCTAGAGGCGTTGGAGCTAGATTCTTCTATCCTAAAATACAATGCTGTGCTGCGCACTCACCAAGAAATAAAAATGAAATCAAACCAGCTACAATGGAAACAAGTCCAACTCATAGCGACCCTGTAAGAGACAGGAGAACTGTCCTCGTGGTTTCTGAGACAGGAACTGTGTGTTGAAAGCCACATGTGTCCCCTCAAGAGCAATTGGTGGTTTCAAACTGCAGCCCAACATGCAACCGCACTCCCACTTAGGAGATGCAAACTGACTCGCAATCATTATGATCAGCAGAGAATGGACGGCAAGGTTTTCATTGTGCTTAGATCCACAAGCATTACTCATGGAAGTTGCTGTCAAGAATTCAAAGGGCGTATTGCATTGGACAAAATCTGCTGTACGAGATCTCTTGAAAGGGTTGAAGAGCAAGGATGTCACTTAAAAGAAAACCCTCATTTTATTGGGGGCTCTTACAGTTCTTCTAACAATCCGTACATGCAAGGATGTCGCTTTGAGGGCTAAGGTGCAGCTGCCCCGAGCCATGTTCTTTCCAAACACCCCAGATGCAGTGAAAGTTGGACATCAAGTAAGACCAAAGAACAATCCATGCATTTGGATTACGGTTACGATGAAGATTCCTGAAAGTACCGTAAAGTGCCAGAAAACCCCATGTGTCTTGGAAGATGGACACTCAGAATGACTGCTCCTTAGAAGCAAGGAGAGACTTCAGGGCAAGCATTTAAGGCATGTTCTCAGGTGAGACCAGTCACTGGGACAATGAATGCTTGGTAAAAGAAGATCAGTAAAAAAGAGGTAAGAGATGGACTGACAGGCGCTGTGAGAATGGGAGCCACAGGTCCAGGCAGTGTTTCCGACCTGCAGTTACTAGAAGCCACAGCTGATTTCGCAGCATCTAACTCCGGCCAGCAACTTGGTCCAAAGTGATTGACTGACTCTAACACCGATCACTTGATAGAGGTGGGGGAAGCACCATAGAGGAAAAAGCAAAGACGAAGACATCTATATTCATGGCCGATTGTGTAAAAATCATTAAGAATGATTTCCTGGAAAAGACCACTTGGAACAGAAATCAGAAACTCAAATCCTGGAGGAAACCACCTAGACAGCACTCACTCCTGTTTACCGGACACAACAACTTGAAAGAGAAAAAACAACGACAGTTAAACACACAACCAAATGTTTAAAAATCGCATTGCCCTCAGCCGATTCTGACTCAGAGTGGCCTTGGAAGACTGCCCCCCCGTGGGTGTTCGGGGGGTGACAGACAGCCTCATCGTTCCCCCCACAGGGTCTGAGTCCGGTGCTTGCAGTCAGCAGCCAACAGGGAACTCACACCACCACCAGGGCTTGCGACTCCGAGAGCAGGCTACCTAGGGCTTTGGCGGCGCTCAGTCTGCGAGGGAAGTAAGGCAGCCTCCACTTTCTCGCGCGGGGCTGTGGTCTGCTTTGAACTGCTGACGTTTGCCGAGCGCAGCTCTACAGGATAGAGCAGGATACTAAGACGCTTGTCCAGAATCCCCGAATGCCTTCCCAAGTCACCCGACTACGCCGTTTTCAGACACCGCCGAACCGGCTGCCTCCGGCCCCAGGGACGGGGCGGACGCGACGCCAGCCAGAGCACGCTCAGAGCCCAGTGGGCTGAGCCCAGAGTCCCGAGCCCGTGACGCAGCCGCCCGCCCGTCAGTCAGGGAGAACCGCGCCCGCCGGGCCGCTCGCCGCCCCTCCCACCGCGCCCGGACCCGGGCCCGGGAGACCCCGTACCTCACGCCGCTGCTCCCGAAGCCCCGGGACGCGCACCGGGCCGCTTCCGTCTCCCCCACGGGCGGAGCGGCACGGCTGCCGCGCGCCAGCAGTCCTGCCAGGCGGCGGCGGAGCAGCCCCGAAGTGCGAGCCGGCGCCGCCATGGCCGCGGCCCCGTCTTCCGGCACAAGGCCCCACCTGCTGGGAAAGGAAGGACAGGAAGCCCCTTCTGACCTCCGTCCCTTCGGGGCGACTGGAGCCGGCGGGCCGCCGACTTCCTGGGCTCCGCCAGGGGGCGGAGCCAGGCGCCTAATCCCCGGCGTTGGGCGGGGCCGAGCAGGAGATTTGCCAGCCCCTGTGGGGCGGGGCCCACGTCCGGAGGTCAAGAGTGGAGCTGAAAGTTACTCCTGCATCACCAGGGGCGGGCCAGGGCTAAAAAAACATCTCTGAGCCTTGGACTGGAAGACCAGGACCCCAAACTCAGACTGGGCCAGAAAACTCTGGGACACCCTGCATAGCGTGCTAACAGGAGACCAGGAACTCTTCTAGAACAGCTTGGAGATTTGCGATGTAGTCCAGGGATTCAGATCCACCCTCACCTAAGAGCTGTTCACATTCCCCGAGCTAAGGCTAGTCAAGGAACATGTCTAAGCTATTCAACCTGCGACACTGCTCACTTTCCCAACAGAACTCCCGCCAACAGTCTGTGAGAGTGTCTGGGATTTAAGTTATTGTTCCCCCAGTTTTTGTGAAGACTTGGCCTGTTGTGGGAGAGCTGTTGAAAGAAATTTAGGCATGACTGTGAGAAAGGAGAAAGGGGACAAGCTTGAGCAAGACCGGTAAGTTAAGATTTTTAAAGAGTGCAAGTAAACAAGCAGGCATCTAGCGGAGACGCAGCAAAGCCCACATGGAAGAAGCACACCAGCCTGCATGAACACGAAGTGTCGCAGGGATCCTGTATCAGGCATCAAAGAACTAAAAATTATATCATTGTAAATGAAGGGGAGTACAGATTGGGGACCCAAAGTCCTTCTGCAGGCGGTGATATCCCCTTACAAGAAGGGTTATGGGGAGGAGACAAGGCAGTCGAGGTACAATGTAGAAACGAAATATGCAGCTTTCCTCTAGTTTTGAATGCTTTCTCCCTCCCACCATCATGATCTGAATTGTTCCTTGCAAATTCAGTTAGCCCAGAGGATGGACACTGGTAAAGATAGGAACCAGAAACATGGGGAACCCAGGACAAATGATCCCTTAAAGACGAGCAGTAAGAGTGGCGATACCGGGAGGGTGGAGGGAAAGTGGAGTAGAAAGGGGGAACCAATTACAAGGATCTACATATAACCTCCTCCCTGGGGTACAGACAACAGTGAAGTGGGTGAAGGGGAGACATTGAACAGTGTACAATATGACAAAATAATAATTTATAAGTTACCAAGGGACGATAAAGAAAGGGGGAGTGGGGAGGGAATGGAAAAAGGAGAAGTTGATACCAAGGGTTTAAGTAGAAAGAAAATGTTTTGAGAAGGATGATGGCAAAAAATGTACAAATGTGCTTTGCACACAATGGGTGTATGCACAGATTGTGATAAGAGTTGTATGAATCCCTAATAAAATGATTTTTAAAAGATTTTTTCCCGATGTGCCAGTTTTAATGGAAGTGTGTACAAGATCTTTTACTCTTGCAACTTCTCAAGTGATTCTTCTTTGTATTTGTCCTTTTCCTTTCCTACTTGGCGTGACTTATTTTCCGTTCCAGGATCTTTTTGCGGTCTTTGTCCAATTTTAATCTCGTCAGAGCCACCTTGCTAGGGTTAGTGTCCACATAGACAGTGGTACCGTTAGCTTGATCTCATTGCACCCGCTCAGTGGAGATGATGTAGTTCTTCCTGTAAACCTGGACCACTTTGCCAATCTGCTGCCCTTTGTAGTGTCCTCGCACAACCTGAGTTTCATCATCCTTGCGGATGGACCTGGTCCAAACATTGTATTTCTGTCTCAGCTCCTTAGAAAGAGGGGAAGACATAATCTTCCTGCGAATGTGGGTCGGTGCATTGAAATACCTTATCCAGTTATTGCTCTGGTCCGAAGTCACAAAGGGATTGAACTTCATTTTGGCTGCTACTCCATCAGCGATGGCCCCAAAAGGCAAAAAAAAAAAAAAGATTTTTTTAAAGAGGTACATTACCATATCTTTCTTGAAAGAGGTAGTCAGAATTCTCCTTAGGAATGAGGATGGCAAGACTTCTCTCAAGAACTTTGAACCTGTTGACAGAAGAATTCAAAAACTCAGAAAAAACTCTTCACTGCTGTCATCAGATTCACAGGTCAGAGTAGAAGTGCCCCTTTGGGCTTCTGAGGCTATACATAATTGCAGAAGTAGAAAATCTCTACTCCCCCTGAGCAGCTGGTGGTTTTGAACTACTGTCCTTGAAGTTAACAGCCCAATGCACAACCCACTGCAACACCAAGAAAGACAGTTCCCTAGCAATGGTTCCTGCGTGGTAAAGTAGAGGGTCGTGGAGAAAGACCCTCACTGAGATGTAGTAATCCAATGGCTGCAACCGTGGATTCCAAACCTAGCAAATGTGCAAGATGGTTGGTACCAGGACCAGGCAGTTGGTAGAGACGTTCTTCGAGCTTTTCATACCATTTTCCAAATCCTGTTTTTACCTCCTTGCACACAGTCATTCATACACTTCTTTCTTTCCCCAGCTTCATTCTTTTCTACAGAGTCCTGGAACTGACTCAAGGGCACATAGCAGCAGCCTCCTACCACCAAGGAGATCTGATGGCTCAGTGGGTTAAGCATCTGACTGCTAATGCAGGAGGGATTGCAAACCACTAGCTGTTACTCACTGTGTTCCCTTAAATATCGATAGAGCAGTTCTACGCTACTTACTGAGTCCTTACCATCTCCGCGCTCTGAAGGGAAACATAATCACCCAGTATCCATCATTGTCCAATTTCTGTGATCCAATCACCACAGTCTAGGAATCCACAGTGGGTGGCAGGCACATGGTTTGTAGGAGGAATGCCAACACAGCTTCCTCTAAATATGTAAAGCCTTGGTAGCCCTGTCAAGGTGCTGGGACAGCTGACACAATCACTGATGAAGCCGACTGCAAAGTTAGCAAGAAGCAATAATTTTTCTGGGTAGTCTGGATAGACTTGAGAAATGCAGGGAGGCTCATATGTGCATAATAAAGAGCTTTATATAAAGAGTAATTTTATATTAAGGAAACATCCCAGTCCATTCCAGAGCAAGTCCATAAGTACAATATTAGCCCATATGTCTGAGACCTGTCTATAAATTCCTCTTCAGACTAACCATGCATGCAATAGCACTGAATGTAGGAAGATCACAGGCCAGTGAGAAAATCTCATGGATCCATTGGCGGAGGAAGTGTCTCAACATTGGCATGGATCTCCACATGGTTCCTTCGGCTCCAGGGTTCTGGCTTTGTCAACATCGCTCCACGTGGCTTTTCAACTGCACTGTCTTACAGGTAAAGTGGTTGTCCTGCCTCCATGGAGGAAGGAAGACAGGAGTTCCCAGAATCCTCAGAAGAAGGGCATACTCACACAGGATCTTCATTGGCTGTAACCTGATTGCCAGGTGAGACTCCACCCCTTCCTCATGTTGACAGTAGATTATGTAGCTGCTGCACATAGTCTGTAGCTATGAGCTATCATAACAGTCCCCTACTGTGCCTACTGTTTTATGACTGAGAAACCCTGTTCTCCAAAAGAACAGGTTGTCATAAAAGTCACTGTTTAAAATAATGTCAACTAGATTGAAGCACCTCACCTTCACCTGAATGAACTAAGTCAATTTGACAGGGAAGCAGCTCTAAGGCTTTGGGGACACATTCTATACACAAGTGAAAGGTTCATGGGAAAAAAAACTAAATGATAATAGACTTTCTATACCAAATTCTTGAAACCCTCTGTGTTATACCGTTACTTGTTAGTTATCAGGAAAACAGGACTTTGAATTCCCTTTACATTCTCAAATCTGATACAGAAGTCTTTAAAATGACACCACTTTGTTTTGAGATTAACAAAATGCTGCTTCTCTGAAATTTAACCTAAACTCCACTTTCCCCCCAAATCATATAACATTGTTTGATGAGACATCTCTGGGTTCCCGTGTATGGCATCTCTCATTATAGTAAACCAGTTAACCTAAGTTTTGCTACAGGTTTGCTCCTGGTTTGGATGCTCTGAAGGGTAGAGCATCCAGAACTGTCAGAGTGTGGTTCTCACTCTGGCATTGTAGGCATTATGTTAGGCTGCTTGCTGGATGAATGGAGGCAAGTGTTTTCTGAATGAGGACGCTTGGTGGCATAGTGGATTATGAAGTGGGCTATTGTCCAAAGGTTAAGAGTTCACCCATAAGCCTCTCCTTGGTGATTTTACAGTTCTCGAGGCTGCATTCTATCATCTAACGGTGACTTCCCTAGCAGTTGATCACAGTGGGCAGCCTCCAGGTCTATCTACAATCTCATCTTCATGGCTGTATCTCAAGAACATAGGCCAGTGAGGACCAAGCACGAAATTCCCAAGAAGCATATGTAGAATTCATTCATTGGACCCCAAATGTCTGCAGAAATGAAATAAAATGTCGTAAAAACTCCATGAGGTTTGTCTCAGAGAAGACCCTAAAAGAGGTACTTCCATGCAAAAGTGCACACTGTGCAGTCGAACCTGCCTTCACAGATGTTCAGAACCACAGAGAAGGTGCTCACTGGGCCCCTGCCAAGTTTTGGGTGACTATAATTTGTATAACGTGTTGGCTTCCTTTTAAATTAAAAAAAAATCCCACCCCAAAATCTCACCTCCACTATTTTTCTATCTCACTGACTAATGGTCTCCATGGGACAGAGTAGAAACCATCCCTGTGGGTTTCCAAGACTCAATCTTTGCAGAAATAAAGCCTCATCTTTCTCCTTCCAGTGGCTGATTATTGCACTTGGTTTTATCAACTGGACAGTATTTTTTAAATAGTTTTCTTTTCTAAGGTAACTTTAATCACAGACATAGCTTAGTTCCCTCTGGAGTGCTGCCTCCAAAGACAGCTGCCCTTGATGTATTTTTTTTAAATCTACATAGAATTTAAGGAAACTTGTTGGAGTTGTGTTGTGAAAAACTAATGCTGAGGGAAATATGACCAGGACTGTATTCCCTAACATAACAGAGGGAATCTGGGAAGCTATTATTCCATAGTAGGAAAGACATCACTTCAGTAAGTTAGACATGAAAACTAAGTACATTCCCCTGCTTCAAATACCATTCCCACAGATTCTCTTCTAACAGTTATGCGGCCTTAAAGTGAGCACATGGTTGATTCTGTCAACCTGTCGAACAGTGGTTCTCAATCTTCCTAATACAAGGACTCTTTACACAGTTCCTCATGTTGTTGTGACCCCCAACCATAAAATTATTTTCATTGCTACTTCATAACTTTAATTTTGCTATTGTTATGAATTGCCATGTAAATATTTGATACTCAGGATGCAGTTTCTTTTTAAAAAATCTTTTTATCGGGGGATCATACATCTCATCACAATCCATACATACATAGATTGTATGTCAAGCACATTTGTGCATCTATTGCCCTGCTCATTCTCTAAACATTTGCTCTCTATTTAAGGCCTTAGCATCAGCTCCTCATTTTTTCCACTCCCTTCCTGCTCTGCCCTCATTCATGAACACTTGATAATCTAAAATTATTAGTTTGTCATACCTTTTACTGTCCATTGTCTCCCCTCACCAACTTCCCTGTTATTCCTATCCCAGGAAAGAGATTATATGTAGATCCTCATACTCGGTTCCCTCTTTCTACCCCACTTTCCTTCCACCTTCCTGACACCACCACTCCCACCACTGGTCCTGAAGAGATCATCTATCCTGGATTCCCTGTGTTTCTGGTTCCTATCTGTGCCAGTGCACATCATCTGGTCTAGCAGGATTTGTAAGGTAGAATTGACATCATGATAGTGGGGAGGAGGAAGCATTGAAGAGCTAGGGGAAAGTTTATGCTTCATCATTGTTATACTGCACCCAAACTAGTTAATCTCTTTCCTGCGACCCCCTCTGTAAGGGGAATTCCATTGCCTACAGATGGGTTATGGATTCCCACACTACACTCTCCCTCATTTACAATAATATAATTATTAGTGCTTTGATCCCTGATCCCTTCAAAACCACATGGTCACACAGGCTGGTGTGTTTCTTCCATGTGGGCTTTGTTGCTTCTGAGCTAGATGGCTGTTTGTTTACCTTCAAGTCTTTAAGACCCCAGACGTTATATCTTTTGATAGCTGTACACCATCAGCTTTCATCACCACATTTGCATATGCATATATTTGTCTTCAGGGATCCTCACATGAAGGTGGGAATATAATGATATGATTTTTTTTGGGGGGGTCATCACTGCCCTCAGGTGGTGGGAGTAGGGGGCCCAGCCTTTGCTCCATGGAGCTGGAATTGAACTTCCATCCCAGGGGCCACAGTCCCACGCACAACCACTACGCCACTGGGGCTCAACCCCCATAATGATATGATTTTATGTTCTTTGATGCCTGATTCCTGGTCCCTTTGACACCTTGTGCTCACACAGTCTGGTGTGCTTCTTCAATGTGAGTTTTTTTGCTTTTGAACTAGATGGCCACTTGTTTACCTTCAAACATTTAAGACCCCAGACAATATATCTTTTGATATTCAAACACAATAAGCTTTCTTCACCACTTTTGCTTATGAGCACATTCGTTTTCAGTGATCATATCAGACGGGTGAGAATCATGGAATGCCAATTTAATAGAACAAAGTGTTCTTGCTTTGAGAACGTATTTGAGTGGAGGCCTAATGTCTATCTGCTGTCTTAATACCGAACCTATAAATATATGCATGTAGATCTATTTCCCCATCATCATATGTAAATATATTTACCTCTGTACATTCCTGTATTTAGACCTCTATAAATACCCTTTGCCTTCTGTTTCTTTCCTCTATTTCCTTTTCCTTTCCTCTTGTCCCACTATCATACTCAGCCTTCATTTGGGTTTTAGTAATTTCTCTCGCTTATGCTACCCTTGATCAATCTCTATTCGATCTCTTACACCCTCCTTGCCACTATTTTGGATCATTTGTTGTTTCCTTGTCCCTGGGTTGGTCAACATCAAGGCCTTTCCCCCACCATCCCCTTTCCCAGATCCCCCCAGAACCATTGTTCTTATCATTTTCTCCTCCATACTGATCATCCAGCCTCTTATCTAGACAGTCTTGCAGAGATAATAATATGCACAAAAAAGACATAGCAAAACGAAGTGACAGAAGAAAACAAAACGACCAGTATAAGTAAAAAATCCAATGTCCACAAAAATGTATACATAAAAATAATAATAAAAAAGAAAAGCCTGTAACTAATTCAAGGTGTGTTTGTTGACCTTTATGAGTGACCTCCTGTAGAGTCCGATGGGATTCCATGCTCTGGCCCCAAAGTCTATCCTTGGCATTGTCTCAGGACTTCCATGCTCTGCTCACCCCTCACCCCACCCCTGCTCTGCTGCATGTCCTTAGTGTTTTCCTCTAAGTGATAGGGTTGTGTTAGTCTGGGTAGGCTAGAGGAACAAATTTCATAGACATGCATATAGATATAAAGAAAAGGTTTATATACAAGAGGAACAGGACATTGAGAAAACATCCCAACACAGTCTAGCCCAAAGTCATAAGTCCGATATTAACCCATATGTCTGAAATCAGTCTATAAAGTCTCCTTCCAACTCACAAAGTCACAGGTCAGTGGGTGCAGAATCCCGGCGCTGTCAGGGGTCTCCACATGGCTTTTCACTTCCAGGGCTCAGGATCCATCAACAGCAGGAGCAACTCATCGCTGGCAGAGGTCTCCATCTGGCTGCCCCAGCTTCTTCTCAGACACTGCCATCTTATCTTTTCCATGATTAATCGTCTCTGAGACTAACTTTCAACCACTGGGGAGATAGCGTCTCATCTTCACAAGGGAAATATCACAAGATTTCCTAGACGTATCAGGAGAAAGCCATGCCCACACAGAGGCCTCATTGGCTATGGCTATCTCCAGATTAATAGGTTAGACTCCACCCCTACATCTCAATCATCAAATTAACATAAGCACAAAACCACCACAAGGGTCAAACTGGGAACAATCCTGAAACATTATTTCCAGTGTTGTTCTCTTTCTGGCCATGGGTAAGCAAGGGACAGCATGTTTCATATTGAAGCTGGCATTGTTTGTTCTGAATGGGGATATCGACCTCAAGTCTCAGTAGGCCAGGATACCCTCCACTCTCTTTTCCTCCCCTCTCATTTGCTCCCACATGCTCTGGTCAGACATGTCCTTCTCCCTTTAGCTTCACTTCTGTCCTCTAAAGTAAATTCTCCTGGAGGGTGGGATGGCGGTCCACATGGTTGAGCTTGGGGCTGGGTGATCAGACCCCTCCACTGGCTGCATACTCCATGCCACCATGCTGCATTCACACCCTGGAACACTGGGTATAAGTCTGGTCCCTCTTTTCCTGTGGAGATATAAGCAATACCCTCCTCTTGGGTGGATTAGTGCCACAATCTCCTGCTACACATTGCTATCTGCCCTCCTCCTTTTTAGTTGGCTATGATAGGTAGCCCTGTATTTGTTCTGGTCCCTGTCATATTTCTTGGACCTCACCCAAGAAATTTTTATATGCAACAGCATTTTTCCTATGGCATTTGCATTTTTTAAGCTTACCTCAGCAGACTCATATTGTACTTGTCCTTTTGTACTTGACTTACTTCACTTAGCATGATTTCCTCCAGTTCTTCCCATTCAATGACATGTTTCATGAGTTCATCACTGCTTTTCAGTGAAGCATAGTATTCCATTGTATGTATGTACAATTGTTTTTTAATCCATTCATCTGTTGATGGAAATTTGGGTTGTTTCCAACTCCTTGCAATTGTGAACTATGACATGATGAACATTAGAGCACAGATGTCTGTCAATGATTTGTTTCTTGCCTTTTCTGGGAATATGTCCCATAGGGGGATTGCTGGGTCATATGGTAGCTCAATTTCCATCTGTTTTAGAAGTCGCCAAATTGATTTCCGTAGTAACTATACATACCTACAGTTCCACCAGCAGTGAATGAGAGTTCCTATCTCACCACAGTCCCTCCAATAGCTTCCTGATTTATTTTGAATTGAGTTATCTTTGAGGGTGTTAGATGGTATCTCATAGTTGCTTCAGTTGGCATTTTTCTTATGACTAATGATCGGGAACATTTTCTCATATGTTTATTAGCCATTCGGATTTATTCTCCTGTGAAACTTCTGTTCAGGTCTTTTGCCCACATCCCCAGAGATGAGTTAAGGTTTTCCCTTATTGTAAGCTTGCAAAGTATTATAGATTTTAGTAATCAGACCTTCGTCTAATGTGTCATCATGAAAGATTCTTTCCCAGTTGGTAAACTCTCTTATTACTCTCCTGGTGAATTCTTTCAATATACACAGGTGATTTATCTTCAGTATATATATATCACTTATCAATTTGTGACTCCTCTGTATTTGTATCCTTCCCTATTTCTGATAGCCTATATATTATCTGTGCCAACGTTCTCAGTTTTGTCCCAATTCCCTCACTAGTGGCCTAAAATGTTTGGGATTTTAGCTTAAGGCCTGTGATCCAACATGAGTTTATTCTTGTGCGTGGAGTGAGGTAAGGGTCTTGCTTTGTTTTTCTGCAGGTACATATCCATTTTTCCCAGCACCATTAATTGAAGAGGGTATCCGCTTCCCATTTCATTTTTTTATTTCTGAGTCTTCAGCTCTTTTCCATTGGTCTGAATACCTGTCATTCTACCAGTAGCACACTGTTTTGATCACTGTGACTGTATAATACATGCTAATGTCATGATAAAGCAAGCCTTCTCACTTTGTCCTTCTTCTTGAGGAGTTCTCTGCTAATTCTGGGCTTCATCCCTCTCCATATGACATTGGAAATCAATTTTTCCAATTCTTTGAAGAAGGATAGTGGTATTTGTATTGGGATAGCTTTGAACTTATATAGTGTCTTGGGTAGAACTGATATCATTACCATATTGAGTCTTCCATACCACGAGCATAGGATATTCTTCCATTTCTAGAAGACTCTCTTGATTTCTTATAATAGTGTTCTATAATTTTCCTCATACAAATCTTTTGGCTTTTTAGTTACGCATATCCCTAGGTATTTCACTTTGTGCTTGTCTATTATAAAGGGTACTTTCTTTTTAATTGCCTCTTCTGTGATCTTGTCTGTGGTGTATAGCAGGCCAATAGACTTCTGTTTCTTGATCTTTTAGCAGGATGTATTTTCATTGTTATAAATTAACATAACTAAAGCATGATTATTAATCACAAGAACAATATGTAATTATATATTATGAAACATTTATTTCTCATTTAAGTTAGATGAAATTGTCTTGAAGCATGGTGTAGCATAGATAACAGTCTTCACTCATGGTACTCCTATGTGGGGCCTATTTGCATGTGGGTGGACCCTTTTGGAGACAGATAGAGGAGTGGTGTCTCAGTCCTTAGACCATCGGTTGTATGTATTTTGTTATGGTCAACTTAGGCAAACCCTATGAAAGGGTTGGTCAACCCCAAAGGGTTGAAACTGCTGTTGAAACTGCTGTTATAGAAGCAGACATTCTTTTTGTCTCCTCCTGCTGTGGGGCCCATTCCCCTCATTCACTCCCCCAATGCTCGTATTAGATTTCCTCACCTGTGAGCTCATGGACTTTACTATGGTTGCCACCCATCTTGTGACTTATATGACTCCTGAATATGCATATCTTATGACTGCCTACAAATATGCTAAGAGAGGAAAGATATTTCCACTCCTCCTCCCTATTTGCACAGGCCTGGCTGCTGAGCTCATGCTCATCGTCGAGGTGTGCATGCTACCATGAAACATGTATTTTATCTTCACTTCCACCTTCCCCTCCTATTCTCTATGGCTTTATCATAATCTTTATGTAGTATTGCCACACAGCTGAGCCACCGGGCCTCATGGTTGTTAGAGGTTGCTTTACTCTAACATTGTGGGATTGGCATTGACTGCTCATTGTAAGATGATCAGTTCAAACCAATCAGCCATTTGGAGAAAGATGAGGTTGTCTGCCCCCATAAAAATTTAGAGTCTCGCCTGAGCCCCGGTGACATCGTGGTTGTGTGCGGGACTGCGGCCCACTGGGATGAAGGTTCAATTCCAGCAGCGGCTCCACAGGACCAAAGGCTGGGCCTCCTACTCCCACCACCAGAGGGCAGTGATGGCCCCCTCAAAAAAAATTTACAGTCTCAGAACCCCGGCATTGGAGTCACTATGAGTTAGAATCAAGGTAACAGCAATGAAGTTAGTGTCAGAGTTATATAGTATTTACATAAAATAAATGTAGAGATCATGAGTGTGCTATTTGTCAAGTTTTACAAGATGTTTACACTTAGTGTATCTAAGTCTATCAAGTGGTAAATATTTCAATCACCCCGAAGGTTCCATTTTGCCTGTTTTGAGTTAGTCACACCTGTCCTAACCAAGGGCAACTCCTTCTCTAATTTCTATCTTTATGAATTAGGTTTACATTTTTTGAGTTGTTCATCAGCTTTTCCATTTTAAAAGCAATTATGATGTTTCCTTTTAGGGGTCAGAGATCAATAAGTTTTATTGAAATGATTTAGCAAAAGGAAATCTTAAACTTATAGTATATGAATGATTAAATTTTTCACTGTTTGTTTTCATTTCCTTAGCAGTAAGAATAGAACAAATGATTAGCTTGTGGTTGTAGGACAGAGAACAGGACTATTTGTTAAAGGGTAACTAGATTTACATTTACCCTTTTGAGGCCCCTGGAGAAGTAAGATAAAGCATTTGTTATGCTGTCAGTACCCTGAGGGGCAGCAACCACCAGAGCAGAAAGAGACTTGAAGAAGACATGACTTTTACTGACCAACACTAGCCCTTGCTGAGTTTAAAGGAAAACAAGCCTAAGAGAGAAGGAACTTCCTCCAGAGGGAACAGAGAGACAAAGCCTTTCCCTAAAGCTGGCACCTTGATTTCAGACTCTAGCATCCTAACTTTTAAGAAAATAAGTGTGGGGTTGTTAAAGGCAACCACTTGTGATATTTCTCTTGTAGCAGTATTGCATAACATTAAGACAAATGTTGGTCCAGAGAAGTGGGAACACTGCTCTAACAAATACCTATAATGGGAAAGTCATTTTAGAATTAGATAATGGGTCGGGACTGGAAGAGTTTTAAAGGCTACATTGCTTAGAGGAGACTCTTGGTAGGATTATGAATTCCAAATGCAGTTTTAATGAGTACTCAGAAGGAATTGAGGGGAGTGATTAGAAAAAAGTCTCTGCCATCTTACAGATTACATATAGCACCAGGCTATGAGCATTGCTAGAAATATGGATGTTACCTATCATAGTGAAGTGCTAAAGGAAATATGATTGAACAATGGAGGAAGGGTAATGCTTTTTATGCAAGTGACAAGGAAATTGCCTGAATTATGTTTGCATGTTTGGTAGAGGGTAGAATGTGTATATGATTGTTTTAGGTTCACTTCTCCAGAGAAGTAAAACTAGGGATGTTTATATCTGTTTATCAAGTAAGAAGCAATTAATCAATATGGCACTTCTTTCTGTAATGCTTTATGTGGTGTATTATAATTCTGGGTCCTATGCTTATAGTTATAATCCCATTTTGGAGGAAGTTTTCTGCTATGCTAATGGTGATATGATTAAGGTGAGATCAAGTCTTAATTTAATAGAAGTTGAAGACCAAGTCACATCCTTTGTTTCATTGGAAAATTCGGTTTTACATAATTAGGACATCTGTCTTAGTATTTTCACCAAGTACATAGTTACATAAAATTTCGTTACTGTGTTTCCTAAGTGCCTTCAAGTTACTTTCAACTCACAACAACCCTATGTACAAGAAAGGGAAACATTTCCCAGTCCTACACCACCCTCCACAATTGTTTTATGTTAGTGTCCTTTGACAGCCACTGTATCAATACATCTTGTTGAGGGTCTTCCTCTTTTGGGTGGCCCCTCTCCTTCACCATGTCCTTTTTCCAGGGACTGATCTCTCCTGATAACATGTCCAAAAGACATCAGGCAAAGTCTAGCCCTCCTTGGTTCTAAGGAGAATTCTGGCTGTCTGTCTTCTAAATATATATTTGGTTGCTATTTTGGGAGTCCAAGCTACTTCCAGTACTATTGATCAACTCCATAATTCAAATAAATAAAATTGTCTTCATTCTTATTATTCAATGTCCAACTTTCTCATGCATATGAGGCCATGGAAAATCCCATGCCTCAAAAATAGTATTCTTGATTTTCACTAATTTAAAGAGGTCTTATTCAGCAAGATTTATCCTTTTGCACATTGCATGCTATTGTAAGAGTCTCGTTCTATCTTACAAATCAAAGAGTGTTTGAGGGGGTGAGAGCTGCAATGAAAAAACATATGTATTAAGAGATAAAATAAAACACAATTAGTACATGGGGGACTCTGCAGCATAGACATCTCAAGTGCTGCAATTTTATTTGAAATAGGTTTATATACACTCCATGCCTCTTGTGACAGGTTTCTACACAAAGGGGCAATTGATGATTATTTGAGTGTGTCCAAAGGAACATTAATACATTAGCTAAGCTGTTCACAGACAGTGGAGGGTAAAAGTTGGGAACAGGGAGTAACTGATATTTTGCAGACTGCTGTACTTCAGCAGCTTTGCTTCAGAACAGGAGGAAAAGTGTCCACTTTCTACAAGCTCTTGAAGTTGAACTGTCAGTGTTCCTATAGGCTTTGAATCATGGAAGATGGTGGTCATGGGTCATTTGCCTAAGGAGCAAACAATTTTGCCTCCACAACTACTGCTTCCTTGAGCATTGATTGTGGAAATAAGCAAGACTAACTCCTTGACAACTTTAGTCTTTTCTCCATTTATCTTGATTTTACCGATGGGCCCAGTTATGAAGATTTTTTGTTTACCTTATATTGAAAAATCTACATGGAAAACTACATTCTTGATCTTCAACAGCAAGCGCTTCAACTCCTCCTCACTTTCAACAAGCAAGGTTGTGTCACCTGCAAATCACAGGTTGTTTAATAAGCTTATCTCCAATTCTGATGCCACATTCTTCTTCAAAGAAGTCAGCTTCTCTGATGATTTGCTTTGCATACAGATCAGACAAGTATGATGAGAAGATATAAACTTGATGCACACTGGCAGCCACCTAATCTGGTGTTAATTTGAGGAATAAGAGTGTAGGGGTGAAAAAAAAAGAGTGTAGGGGTGGAGATGGCCAATGAGACCTCTGTGTGGGCATGGCGTTCTCCTGAGAATTCTGGGGAATGTGATAATTCCCTCTTGAAGGCAGAGACACTAACTCTCTTGACTCACTCCTTTGGAGATGTTCTACTGACAAGACACAATTCTCATAGACCTCATGTCCTGGGAACTGAAAGAGCCACATGGAGACTCCTGCCAGCACTGAGATGTACACAATGCCCATGGATCCTATGACTTTCTGCCCACTGATCTGTGATCGTTCTGCATTCAGCATCATTACATGTGTTTTGTGAGTCTGAAGAGGACTTATGGATTTGTCTTAGACCTATGGACTGGTTTCAGACTTATGGACTTGGACTGGGCTGGATTTGGGATGTTTTCCCAATGTTTAATTGTTCTTGTATATAAATATAATTCTTATACTATGGCAGTCATGTGCTTGTGTCAATTTCATGTTTGAGAACATGGGTGGAGTCTAGCCTATTAATCTGGAGATAGCCATTGAGTAGCCAATGAGGCCTCTGTGTGGACATGGCTTTCTCCTGGGACTTCTGAGAAATCTCGTGGTATTTCTCTCATAGGGAGGAGAGGTCACCTCCCCAGTTCTTGGGAGTCAGTCTCCGAGATGACAAACTATGGACAAGACAAGATGGCAGCATCTGAGGAGCTGAAGGAGCCAGAGGAGAAGCCACATGGCCTCACCCTGATGGAACCAGACCTCTGAAGCTCGAGAAGTCACATGGAGACCCCTGCCAGCACTGAGTTGCTTCTACCACCACTGGATGCTGTGGATAAACCCTGAGCCCTGGAAGCGAGGAGCCATGGCAAGACCCCTACCAGTGCGGGGGCTCTGCACCCATTATCCTGTGACTTTGTGAGTCAGAAGGAGACTTTATAGACTGATATTGGACATGTGGGCTAATATCAGACTTATGACTTTGAACTGGACTGGATTGGGATGCTTTCTCAATGTTTTATTCCTCTTGTATATAAACCTTACCCTTATATCCATATGTGTGTCTATGAATTTGTTTCTTTCATCTAGCACTAACACATATACCCATAAGTGTGTTCATGGATTTCTTTCTCTAGTTTACCCAGACTAACACACATACCTTTCCTGACTTTAAACCAAGCAGTATGTCCTTGTTCTGTTTGTACAACTGCCTCTTAATGCAAGTACAGGATCACAAAACGGTGTTCTGACAGTCCTAATTTTTTCAAGGTTATCAATAGTTTGTTATGATCCACACCACCTAATCCCTTTGTAGTCAATAAAACACAAGTAAATGTATTTTTGGAATTGTCTGATATTAGTTAAGATTCACCTGATATTGGCAATGATACCCCTTTTTTCATGTCCTCTTCTAAATTCTATCTAAACCTCTGGCAACTTCCTGTGAACATACTGCTGCATTTGTTGTTGAATGATCTTCAGCAAAAATTTACTTTTATGTGATATCAATGATATCATTCCATAATTCAAGCATCCTTTTGGGTCACCTCTCTTTGCAATGGGAACAAATATTAATTCTTCCAGTCAGTTGGTCAAGTAGCTGTCTTCCAAATTTCTTGACTTCTTTCAGTTTAAGTATGTTTTCCCTTTTTGGTTTTCTAACTCTAGGTCATTGCACATTTCATTATAATATTTTACTTTGTCTTCTCAAGCTACTCTTTGAGATTTTCTGTTTGACTTTATCATTTTTTTCATTGACCTCAACTGTTTTATAATTATGAGAAACTTCAGAATTCCTTCTCACATCCACTTTGACCTTTTCTTTACTGCCCTTTCAAGGACCTTTTCTCCTTTCACCCATTTGTGTAGCTGTGGCATTTTAGCTAGTGTTGGCTGAATTGCCTTGGGCTGTGTGAGGCACTAAAGCAGGCAGGAGGAAGTTCCCACAGTCAAGTGAAACCACAGAGGACATATAAGAGCTCCCTCAGTCACACATGCTGGAATTCCCCTCTAAGAAATTGGGCAGAATATCCCCAATTGGAGTATGGGTGGGTGGACTTCTCTAGCACCAGGCTACACTGCACAGGGTGGGGCTCTTCCAGCTGGGTGTAGCAGGTGTAATTGCCCTAGGCTAAGGGGAGTGGTCTGGAGGTCCACAATGGCGGGTGAGCCATAGTGGAAAAGACCAAGAGGAAAAAAATACCAAAAAGCTAAGCCTTGCTAGAACTATCGGGTAACAGAGAGAAGAGAGGGAACCCAAAGTAACTATATAGCTGAGCCCGCTCCCTGACCGTGGGTCAGCAAGGGCTTAATTCCTGCCCATGCTGGCAGCAAGTTGTGGCTCTGTTTGGAGACAGTGGCAGGCAGTGGCAAGCTAGGATCAAACCCTAGCCAGCCTTCACTGTGGTAAGCTAAAAGCCCCCAGCCCCTCAAGACCTAGTGGATCTGTGCCTGCTTATCTTTACGATGCTCCTGCAACCCGACAGTGTTGACTTTCTCTCTCAGTGACTCTCCTGGGCTGATTTCTGCTGACTCACTTTGGTGGATGTTACTCAGTCACTATCTTCCCAGAAGTCTTCCTAAATCAGATTTTTTTAAGCACATTATGCAAAGATTTTTTTTCCTTCAAAATTTGCTTATTTTGCTGTTCAGAATATCATTAGGTGCGCTGGTGGTATAGTTGGTTATAAGTTAGGCTTCTAACCAAAAGGTCTGCAGATTGAAACGACCTATAGCTCTGCAAAAGAATTATGAGACTTTTTACTCCTGTAAAAATTATAGTCTCCCAAGCCGACAGGGTTGTTGTGACTCAGCATCAACTTGATGACAGTGCGTTTGGTTTGATTTTTTTTTATTTTAGAATATCAACATGAAAACCAACATTAAGTCAGCAATTTCCACAATGTATAAAAATTATTCACATCGATGATATTTTTAGAATTGTGCAGCCACCCAAATATTCTGAGTCATTTCTCTTTCATTAACATAAACTCCCTACTCCCTAAAGTTCCTATCTTTCAAGGTGCTGTTGGTAATTGTATTTCATGTACAGAGCTCTTAAAAGAGCATAATTTTCAAGGCAGAAATTTTCTGTTGGTTGAGCTAAACTATTGTTTTCTTATAAAAGATTTTAGGAATTTTTTTTGCTTTTAGGCTCAAAGATGGTGTTTTTTTAAAAAGGTTCACAGATTATCTAATGGTAGTACTTTCAGGGATCCTTGCAGTCTTTATAGCTCCAGAAAGTCTGCTTTCTTCACCGCTCTAACTCATGCCCCCACATGTCCTCGGTGATTGCCTCAGGAAGGTGAGCACACAGTGATGTGTTGTTTGATGCCTGCTACCTAATTCTTTCAACACCTCATGGTCACACTGGTTGGTGTGTTTCTTTCATGTGGACTTGACCACTTCTCAGCTAGATGGCCTTTTGTTATTCTTCAGGCTTTTAAGACCCAAGATGCTATATATCCTTTGATAGCTGGGCACCATCAGCTTTCTTAACCACATTTGTTTGTGCATGTATTTTACTTCAGTGATCCTATTGGGCCAGTGAGCATCATGGAATACCAGATTCATAGACCAAAGTGCTGTTGCATTGAGGGAACTCCTGGCTCAATGAGGTCCTAAAGTCCATTTGCTACCTTAGTACTGAACCTAGAAATATATGTTCTTAGATATAGTCTCTCCTTATCATAAATAACTATATTTCTGTATGTACATGCCTGTGTTTAGACTCTGCAAGTGCCCTTTGCCTTCTAGATTTTTCTTCTATTTCTTTCTATCTTGCTCCTATCCAACCATCAGACTCCACCTTCATTTGAGTTGCAGTACTTCCTCTCAGTTACATTACCCTTGCTTAAGCCCTACCAGAGCTCCCACAACCTCGATACCACCGATTCTGGACCACTTGTTGTTCTGGCTGTCCATGAGCCTGTCCATGTCCCCTTCCCCACACTCCTCCCCCATACCCCCTGAGAAGCCATCAGACCCATTATTCTCTCCTCCTGACTGTTCATCCATAGAATGCTCCCTTCTTGATTCGGTTCATTTGGGGTAGGGGGGTGTCAGTATGCATTGCTTCCGCACTGTGTGACCCCTGAAATATCCTCTGTCGCTATCTGCTTCAGTAGGGAGACAATGTGAAATGTCTTGTTGTTTGTTCAGTCCTTTCTGTGTCCCATTCGGTCCCCACACGAGCATAGTCCTCTGAGCATCATGGGCCAGCATGGGGTTTGTTTGTTTTTTTGTTTGTTTGTTTTTGTTTCTGTTTTTTTGGGGGGGGGCATCACTGCCCTCAGGTGGTGGGAGTAGGAGGCCCAGCCTTTGCTCCATGGAACTGGGATTGAACCTCCATCCCAGTGGGCCGCAGTCCCGCGCACAACCACTACACCACTGGGGCTCAGCCCCCAGCATGGAGTTTGAACCAGCTCTCTTTCTCTTCCTTCCTTCTTGCCTTTCCCCCCTTGAGTGTGGCATGCTTGCCTTACCCCCCAGCTGTTCGCTGTCATGCTCACTTCCAGGGAGGGAGTCAATCTGACTCTGATTACGTCCGGCTCTGAAGCTCTTTATTTTCATGCATCCTTCCATGTGTCCACGTTGTCCTCATGATTGGGTGCTTCAAGATTGAATCTGCATGACCACTCTGACGTCTTCTTCTTTTTATTTTTTTTAGGCATCACTGCCCTGGTGGTGGGAGTAGGAGGCCCAGCCTTTGCTACTGTGAGCTGGAATTGAACCTCCATCCCAGTGGGCCGCAGTCCCGCACACAACCACTACGCCACCAGGGCTCAGCGCGACCACTCTGACTTCTGTGGAGACAAGACCGGTAGTCTCCTCCTGGGTGGGTTAGTGCCCTGCTCCCTCTGTTATCCTTTCACTTTTGAACTCCCGTTTTCTTCCTCTCCCTCTGTCCTTCTCCCATTAATGTGTTGCACCCAACATGTACCTCCCTGGATTTGGTCCACTTCCTTCCCTTCCCTAAATATCAGCCCAACTGTTATGATATAAGAGACTTCTCTTCTATACCCACCATACTGATTGCACTTACCTCAGGGGACTCAAACAGTACTTCTCCTTTTGTGATTGACTTTGCTTAGCATAATTTCCTCCAGTTCTTCCCATGAGGAGATGTGTTTCATGTGCTCATCAGTGCTTTTGAGTGAAAAATAATACTCTATTGTGTGTATGTGCCAGAGTTTTCTGATCCACTCATCTATTAATGGAAATTTAGATTGCTTCCAACTTTTTGTGATTGTGAATTGTGCTACAATAAATATTGGCATGCATATCACTGGCTGTGCTTTATTTCTTACCTCTTCTGGGTATATATCCAGTAGAGGGATAACTGGCTCAAGGTAGCTCAATTTCCATTTCCATTAAGTATCGCCAGACTGCTTTCCATAGTCACTGTACGTATCTACCAGAGCACCAACAATGCAGAAGTGTTCCTATTTAGTACATCTCCCCCAGCATTTGTTGCACTCTGATTTTCTGCTTTGGGCTAGCTTCAAAGATTTTAGATGCTATCTCATGGTTGTTTTGCCCTGCATTTCTTTGATGGCTAATGATCAGGAGCATTTTCTCCTATGTTTATTGGCCATATGAGTCTTCTGTCTAGTGAAACTTCTTTTCATTTTCCCCATTTCTTCAAAGGGTTATCTGTTTTCCTCTTTTTTTTTGCAGGTAAGGAGGGTATTGTAGATTTTCATAATAAGCCCTTTGTCTATTGTGTTGTTAAAAATCCTTTCCAAGTCTGTGAGTGGCCTAGCTAACCTCTTAGTAAAGGCTTTTGAAGCACACAGATGTTTTAGTCTTAGTAATTCCCATTTGTCAATTATGGGATCCCCTCCACGTGTACTCTGCCCTGTATTCCCTGGGTCAAGGTTCTTAGATTTTTCCCAATTCTTTCACTAATAGTCCTGATGGTTTGGGGTTTTACTTCTAGGTCCATGATCCACATTGAGTTTGTTCTTGTGCATGCGGTCAGGTAGAGAAAATGTTTCATTTTTCTTCATTTTCTTCATTTTCTTCCATTGTTTCCAGCACGATTTCATAAATAGGGCGTCACCCTCCCATTTGATGCTTTTGGGAACTTGGTCGAAAATCAGTTGTCTGTATGCTAATGGTTTTATTTCTGGATTTTCTATTCTTTCCCATTGGTCTGTGTATCAGTCATTATGCCAGTGCCATGTTGTTCTGACCAGTGTGACTTTGTAGTAGGTGTGAAAATCAGGTAAAGTAAAGCCTCTGACTGTGTCCTTCTCCATGAGGAGATCTCTACTAATTTTGGGCTTCTTTCCTCTCCATATGAAATTGGTGGTCAGTTTTTCCAGTTCTCTGAAAAGGTTGTGGGTATTTGAATCATGATAGCATTGAACTTATAAAGCACCCTGGGTAGGGTAGACAACTTTACTATATCGAGTCTCCTAATCCATGAGCATGGTATATTCCTCCATTTGTGGAGATTGCTTCTGGTTTTCTGTAGTAGGGTTTTGTAGTTTTCCTTGTATACGTCTTTTGTTTTTTTGGTTAGACATATCCCTAAGTATTTCAAATTATTCTTGGCTATTCTGAATGGGACTGCTTTTCTGATCTCCTCTTCTGTGGCCTTGTTGGATGTATACAGTAAAACCAATTGACTTCTGTTTGTTAATCTTGTATTCTGCCACTCTTCCATATTCCTCGATCTCTGTCAGTACTCCGGTTTGGAAGCATTTGGGATTTTCGATGTACAGAATCATGTGATCAATGAATAACGATAATTTCACCTCATCAGCTCCCATTTGCATACCCTTGATGTCTTTCCATTGTTTTATGTTATTAGCTAGGGCTTCCTGTGCAATATTGAATAGTAGTGGGGATAAGGGGCGTCCTTGTCTAGCCCCCCTTTTCAGTGGGATTGATTTAGTCTTTTCTCCATTGACCATGATGTTAGCTGTTGGTCTTTCATGGATAGCTTGTATTAACTTGAGGGACTGCCCTTCTATTCCTATCCTCCTGAGCATCCTAATTAGCAAAGAGTTCTGGATGTTGTCAAATACTTTTTCTGTATCTATAGAAATTATCATATGTTTTTATACTTTATCTTATCAATGTGGTGTATAATATTGTTGAATTTGCAGATGTTAAACCATCCCTGCAAATCTAGGATGAATCTTACCTGATCCTACTATAACTGTTGTGCCTGTGATATCTTTTTTCAAGTTCTGAATAGTCTGATGAATCTCGCGGGTCTCTCATTTGGAACATATATGTTTATTATGCTCACAGGTTCCTGGAGATTTTTGAGAATTATAAAGTGTCCCTCCTCATCTCTTTTTATGATTTGAATCTTTAGATCAATTCTGTCTGAGATTAGGATTATAACTCCTGCTTTTTTTTTTGAGTCACCATTTGCCTGGAATAATCTCCTCCACCCTTTCATACTTAGTTTATTCTAGTCTGCCATCTTTAGATGTGCTTTCTGCAGGCAAGCGATTGATGGGTTATGTTTTCTGAGCCAGTCCAAAAGGCATTTCATTTTAATGAAAGAATTAAGGCTGTTTACATTTAGAGTTATTAACCCAACCTGTGGGTTCATTGCTGACTTTTGCTGCCTTTTGATTTGAGTAATTTTCTATCACCTTTTTTATTGCAGCACTGTGTTGTTGTTGGGGCCTTCTTTATTGCCATGCTTTCCTCTTGTGGCCATATTTTCTAAGCAATTGGTATGGGTTTGTTGGCTTCTGGATGGAGTTGGGCTGTAAAATGTTCTCCTGCTTGTGCTTGGAGGATGTTGGTCTTCTGGCCATAATGAGTAGGCAAGGATCTTCCTTAGGATTGACAGTCTCATAGTTTATTTTTTAAGTTTTTCCTTGTCCTGGGAAACTCTTATCTTTCCTTTTATTTTGATAGATAACTTTGCAGGGTAGAGAGTTCTAGGGGAGGCATTGTTTTCTTTCAGCTTCTGGAAGATATTAGTCCACTCTTTTCATAGTTTTTTCTATGAAGAAAAGTTTTTTTTTCTTTTTCAAAGGAGTTTTCATAGTTTCTGTTGATAGATCTATACATATTCTAAACAGAGAGCCCTCATATATGACAGTCTTCCTTTCTCTTTCTGCCTTTAGGATTTTCTATTTTTCTTTGAAGTTGAATAATTTAACTATTATATATAATAGCTATACACACACTCCTTGGTAATTTAACTGTTATATATAATAGCTATACACACACACGCTCCTTGGTGAGCTCTTCTTGCAGTTTAATATACTAGGCATCTTCTCTACTTCCTGTATGAGTGACTGATTCTCATTCATTAGTGTGGGCAAAATTTCTTCCAGAAATTCCCTTGTTAATTTAGCTGTTGACTTCTTCTGCTGTGTCCTGTTCAGGTACATAAATAATTCAGATGGTGTTCCTTTTCACAGCATTGGTCATTGATCTCAGATTTTCTCAGCCTCTTTTAAATTTTGTTTGATTGTCTTTCCTATTTGCTCAGGTCTACTTGATCATCTTCAAGATCACTGATACAGCTCTCAGCCTCCTCTATTCTATTCGTGAGATCAGTGATCTTGTGTGAAGCTTCGGCTACTTGCTCTGTTAATTCCTGTATTTCCTTTTGGTGCATGGACTCCATGTCCTCTATCATGGTCTTCATCCCCTCTATCACTGTATCTTTATTCTGTATAACTTCCCTCATCTCCTGTACTACTCCAAACAGCCTTCTGAAAAAAAAATTTCCAATGATTTCATTGGGGATTCTTACAACTCTTAAACATTCAATAACCATTTGTATCAAGCATATTTGTACACCTGTAGCCATAATCATTTCCAAATATTTTCTACTTGAGCCCTTGGTATAAGCTCCTCTTTTCCCATCCTTTTTTTAAAATAAATCATTTAATTGAGGGTTCATACAACTCCCATCATGATCCACACATACATCAATTGTATGCAGACCACATTTGAATACTTGTTGCTATCATCACTCTCAAAACATCCTTCCTTCACTTAGACCCCCAGTACCACCTCCCCATAGTTCCTCTCCCTCATCATTCCCCCTCCCTCATGAACCTTTAATAATTTACAAATTGTTATTAGTTTTTCATATCGTACACCGTCCAATGTGTACCTTCACTCACTTCCCTGTTGTTCGTACTCCTGAAAGAAGGCTATATGTAGATCCCTGAAATTGGTTCCCCTTTTCTATTCCACCATCCCTCCACCTTCCCAGCATCACCACTCCCACCACTAGTCCTGAAGGGATCATCTCTCCTAAATCCCCCATGTTTCCCACTCCAGTATACATCCCTTGGTCTATCTGGATTTGTCAGGTAAAATTGGGATTATGATAGTGGGTGGAAGGAAGCATTTGAAAACTGGAGGAAAGTTGCACATTTCATTGTTACTACACTCTACTTTGACTGGCTTATCTTTTCCCTGCGAGTAAGAGGATGTCACTTCACCTATGGATTGATTTTGGGTTCCCACTCAATACCCCCTCATTTATAATTATATAATTATTAGCTATGTGATACCTGATACCGGATCCCTTCAACACCTCATGGTCATATAGACTGGTGTACTTGTTCTGTGTGGACTTTGTTGCTCCTGAGCTGGATAGCCACTTATTTACTCAAGCCTTTAAGACTCCAGGTGCTATATCTTTTGATAGCTCGGCACCAACAGTTTTTTTCACCACATTTGCTTATGCATACATTTGTCATCAGCAATCATATCAGGAAGGTAAGCACGCAATGCTTTGATTTTTAGTTCTTGAAGCCTGATAACTGATCCCTTTGAAACCTCATTGTCATACAAGCTGGTGTGCTTCTTCCATGTGGGCTTTGTTGCTTCTGAGCTAGATGGCTGCTTATTTACTTTCAACCCTTTAAGACCCCAGATGCTATATCTTTTGATAGCCAGACACCATCAGCTTTCTTCATCACCTTTGCTTATGCACACATTTGTCTTCAGTGATTGTGATTGGGAAGGTGAGCATCATGTAATGCCAATTTAGTAGAACGAAATGTTTTTGCACTAAGGAAGTAATTGAGTTGAGATCCATTGCTCTTATGCTGTCCTAATGCTAACCCTGTAAGTATATGCATGTTGGTCAATTTCCCCATCATCATGTATAAATATATTCACCTATGTACATGTCTGTATTTAGACCTCTGTAAATGTCCTTTATTATCCCCCAGTTCTTTCCTCCTTTTCCTTTTACTTTTCTCTTGTCCAACTATCATGTTCAGCCTCCATTTGAGTTTCCGTAGAAAATTTTTTTGTGTGGCAGGTCCACATCAGATTCTTTTATGAGTGTCGTTAGTTCTGTTGATGAGGTTTGTCTTTCTTGTTTACTTATTGGGAGTGATGTGGTATTGTGTTATTTACGTGATGATTTTGAAGGGACGGGTGCCATATTCCTAGGAAAACAAGGGGCCTTATAATGGTGTTGACGAGAACTACCTTTAACCTGCTATGGAGGTAGATGTGGTTGCTTTGTAGGTAGATGCTGAGGTGACTCAAAAATCAGCTGCAGTAAGAGGCGGTGGATGTCGTTGGAAACAGCTATGGGGAACTCAATTTAGCTGATGGATACTTTTGGTAGAGTGGTAGGACTGTAGGAAACCCCTGAGCAGGTGTTGGTGTTGATTGGAACTAGAGCAGTGTGACCCGCCCTGGATTAGGGGAGCTCCCAGTACCATGTTGCTGGTCCCCTGTATTTCCAGACACAGTCTAGATTCGACGGGAGGATGCCCTCTAAGCCTGATCTGCACTTTCCACTGATCTGCTCACTGAGGAGGCCTGCAAAGACCCAGTCCAAGACTCTGGGTAAGGTACCTTGAGGCGGACCTCTAAGGCCCAGATCATGGCAATGGGTGGTGGGCTAGCACATTTGGTACTGTGTCTCTGCTTTCCCACAGCTCCTGGTGAGGTCACCCTGCAGGGCCTGATCCACCTGTGACTCAAACTCCCCCCTCGCCTCCCCCACCACCACCCATGAGGCAGGAGTAGCTCGCGGTTGTGTGGACGCAGTGACTGCAGGCGGCAAGTTTTAAGAGCCCTATTTGCAGTGGCTGCTTTCCCGTCTCTGGATGAGTTAGCACTGCTGGACCCCATAATGCCCTGGTCTGAATCTCAGACTCCTACTACTAAGGTGGGACTGCCGTGTGGTGTGCCTGCTAGGGCCAGGTGTAGTGGTTGCAAAATGCGTGAGTGAAAAGTCCAGTTGTTAACATCTGTTTGTGCCAGCTAGGGGCAAGATCGAGCCCCAGGCCCTACTGCCTCTCAGACTCCCCCTGCTATGGTAGGGCTGTGTGACTTACCTACCCAGCTAGACAAAGTGGCTCATGGCATGGACCTTCGGAAACCAGACCATCTCTCTCCATGAGCCCGGTCACCACCAGACAAAGCAGAGCGTTTCTTGTGTCCCAGCCAGGTCCTCTTTCCGGTGAAAAGCTGGTATGCGCCACAGGCACTGATCACCATTACGCAAAGCGGCGCACAGCTTTCTGGCATCCCAGGCAGGTCGCCCTGCCAGCCAGTCTGCGCTGCGGCCAGTCGCTGCCACACAAAAGCAGCGGCATGAGGCTACACGTTCTAGCACAGCCCGTTCTCTAGCTAGATCGTGTGCTGGTCCCAATCTCCTCCCAAACTCCCGCAGCTATGCAGCCTGGTAGCTCCAGGCAAATTCCTGAGTTAGACTAGTCGGGTTTCCCTGAGCCTCAGGCAGGTCGGAGAGGAGAGGGTGGATGGGGAATGGTTCCCTCTGAATGGGACCCCAGCAATGGCGGGAGCCAGACCCTGCCAATCGGGCAAGCGTGGCCACTTGGGTGCTGGAGGAGACCCAAGCACCGGTGCTGGGTGAACTAGCCACAGTCATCAAAGCCACTGCAGTTTTGGCCCTGGGATTCTGGGTGGTTGCAGGGAGGGAGCAGAGCTTGAACCCTTTAAGACCCTAGATATTACATCTTTTTTTATAGCCGATAGCCATCATCTTTCTTCTCCAAATTTGCCTATGCACCTGCTTTGCTTTCAATGATCATGTCAGGAAGATGAACATCAAGGAATGCCAGATTAATAGAACAAAGTGTTCTTTCATTGAGGGAGTAGTTGAATAGAGGCCCAGTGTCCTTAATACTAAACCTATAAATTTGTGCACATAGATCTATTTACTCATCGTCGTATATATGTACATATGTACATGCCTTTATTTAGATCTCTACATATTCCCTTTACCTCCTAGCTCCTTCCTCTATTTCTTTTTAATTTAATCTTTCCCAGTATCATGCCCAGCCTTCATTTTTGTTTCATTAATTCCTCTCGACTACATTACCCTTGATCAAGCCCCAACAAGCCTCTTATACGTCCTCATCATCGATTTTAGTCACTAGCTGTTCCACTGTCCTTGTGTTTTTTTTTTTTAATAACCACTTCCTTTCCCTTGCCTCCCCCTTTCTCATGTCCCCCCAGAACCATCAGTCCTTTGTTTTCTGGTCCAGATTGCTTATCCCACCTATCTCATCTGGATAAACATGCAGAGATAATAATAAGCATAGAAACAAGACAGAGCAAAACAAAGCAACAAAAGAAAGCAAAACAACACCAACAATAAGACAATGATCAAAAGGGAAAACCTATAAATAGTTCAAGGTCTGATTGTTGACCTTTAGAAGTGTTTTCTGGTTGACTCTGATGGGGTGAATTTTGAGTTCTTTTTGTTTTGCTTTGTTTTGGACATCACTGCCCTCTGGTGGTCGTGGGCACTACCCAGTGCTGCTCCTGAGAGCCACCGCTGGATTTGAACCTCCAAGCCCGCAGGCCGCAGTCCCGCACTCAAGCACTTACACCACCGGGGCTCAGCAAATTTTGAATTCTTTAAGGAAAAAATTACATGTGAAAACCTTGAAGAATCATGAGGTTTTCTTTGTTACTAAAATAACTTTCTCTCATCTTTCCTTATATCTAGTTCAATTCGGCCAAACTCAATAAATATTTGGCAAACATGTGACAATCACAATGAAGAGTCTCAGATAAAGATATAGGCAGCAACCTTGATTTTCCCATGCATTAGGGGATAATAATCAGTAAACTGAAAAACATAAACACAGTGATAAAAGAAATTTGGATTTAGTCATCTTTAAAAGAATCTCTGTTACAATTGATTTTAATAGATCAGTACCTACCTGGCAGAAGAGATTATTTTAAATATATTTATTTTTTGGACCATTTTACCTTATAAAAAGATTAAGGTGATGGTACAGACAGTTTACACACACCCAGTATATTATCATTATTATCATCATTTTGTGACATTATTGCCTTCAAACATTTCAAGAGGTAGCATATAAAAAAGAACCAATGGTACTGAGGGAGGAAGCTGAAGCTGCACTGAAAGCATCAACAAAAACCAAGGTTCCAGGAATGAATGGGAATGTTTTACCAAGCTGATCAAAACCTGAGAGCACTCACTACGCTATGCTAAGCAATTTGGAAGACAGCTACCAGTCCAGTGCAAAGAAAGGTGAACCAATGGAATGCTCAAGTTATAGAAAAAGACCATTGATATGAAGGGTGATTTGCAGGAAAATTTTACTGGCATGAAATTTTATCATCAAGGGGCTGAGCCCTGGTAGTGTACTGGTTGTGTGCAGGACTGTGGCCCACAGGGTTGGCGGGTCAGATCCAGAAGTAGCTCTACAGGAGTAGGGCTGGGCCTCCTACTCCCACCTGGAGGTAATGATGCCCATAAAAACAAAAACCGAAATTTTATCATCCAACCAGAGATGCAGCAGTGCATTGACAGGGAGCTTCCAGAGGTTCAGGCCAGATTCAGAAGAGGACATGGAACAAAGAATATCTTTGGTGATGTCATATGGATCTTGGCTGAAAGCAGAGAATACCAGGAAAAAAAAATGTTTACTTGTGCTATTTTGACTATGCCAAAACAATCGACTGTGTGGATCATAACAAATTATGAATCACCTTGAGACAAATGGGAATTCTCCAGAACACTTCACTGTGTTCATATGAAATTTACACACGAATCAAGAGGTAGTTGCATGAACAGAACATAGGAGTGCTGCATGGTTCAAAAATCAGGAA
The DNA here is from genome assembly GCA_004026705.1 of Nesogale talazaci. Classification (NCBI taxonomy): domain Eukaryota; kingdom Metazoa; phylum Chordata; class Mammalia; order Afrosoricida; family Tenrecidae; genus Nesogale; species Nesogale talazaci. The sequence continues at coordinate 24,165 of PVJH01014667.1, read as the reverse complement.
AGATATGCAACGGGGTTGTATCCTCTTACCATACCGATTCAATCTGTTTGCTTTTAAATAGTCAAATATTAAGATGATCATTATCCTATTAAATTACAAATACTATAATTTCATAGAAATTAATTTTTACAATTTTTAAAAATGTAAATGGTTATCAATGCCATCAGAAGCTATGAGATTAAGCAGAAGTTGTTATAAGGCAGATAAACCATTCAGATCAAGCCTAGCCTCCCTCTGAGAATTAAAGTGTTTTTGGGAAGTGGGTGGGGCATCACTGCCCTCTGGTGGGAGTGGGAGGCCCAGCCTTGCTCCTGGAGAGCTGCTGCTAGATTTGAACCACCAAACCCATGGTTCGCAGTCTCACACTCAACCACTATGCCACTGGGGCTCTGCCTGAGAATTAAAATCTTTACAGGAGCACAAAGCCTCAACTTTGTTCTGAGAAGTTTCTGGTGGGTTTGTGTTCATCTGGGTAGACTAGATGAACAAATCCATAGAAACTCATATGGATATGAGAGAGTTTTATACAAAAGCATCCCAACCTAGTCCAGTCCAAGCACCAAAGTCCAATATTAGCCCATATGTCCCATACCAATCTATAAAATCCTCTTCGGACTCATGAAACTCATGAATGAGGTCGAATGCAGGGCAATCACTGGCCAGTGGGTAGAAAGTCTTTGGATCCTTTTGTGTTGAAAGCATCAAAATGTTGACATGGGTCTCTACATGACTTCTCGGGCTTCAGAGGTCTGGTTACATGAGGGTAGGTTCATTGGCTTCTCTGGTTCGGAGAACTAGTGTAGTTCCATGTGTCTTGTCAGCTGCAATGTCTCACAGGGAGTGAGCAGAGGGAGGTGTCTTCCACCTCCAAGGAGGAAAAATGCCAGAGTTCCCAGAATTCTCAAGAGAAGACCAGGCTCACACAGAGACCTCATTGGCTATGACCCGATTAACAGACTCGGCTCCACCCCTTCACTCTTAATCCTCTCTAGCCCCAAATTGACCCTAGACTATGTAATTACCAACCACTGGGTTCAGACTGCTCACCTTTTGATTAGCAGCTCAATATGTAGCCCCTTGAGCATCAGAGCTTCTTCATTATCTCCATGATTATAGAAAAAGCATTTGAAAAAAGTACCTGCTAGGATTCAATATTTACTCATGATTTAAAAACATGCAAAGCTTTAACCAGTCTAGAAAGAGAAGTTCATCAACCTGACAAATGACCTCTAAGAAGAGTATGAGATATTTAAATAAAGATTCCTAGCATTGAGACTAAAACAAAGATGCCTGACTCCACCATTTCTATGCTATATTGTAACAGTTACATGCTGCTCTCTACAAAAAGACATACAAGGAACTGTAGGTATAGCAATGAATACTTTGGCTTTTTCATAACTTGTCCACTAGAGGGAACCTATGATTCATGAAATGATTAGCTTAGCACTGACTTGAAAAGCATGTGCAGTAAGTGCCGGAGGGTGGGTTCAGACCACTGAGCAGTTCAATGTTCACTCTGCCACCAATGAGAAACACAGGAACGGATAAGTAATAAGACACCTTCATTAAAACACTTGTAGTAAATTGGTAATAAGTTTTGGTGAAATAAACTTATAATAATAATTGCAAAAAAAACAGAAAAAAATGTTAACCATGGAAGGAATCATGTGATTTTTACTTTTATCTACATGCTGAGGATGGTTTAGACAGTCTTAAAATTGTTTAAGAGTAAAGGTTAGCCTCTCTGCTACAAAGCTTAAATAGGTTTGTTGCAGAAATAGGAAAGTTGCCAAAACAAAACTCCTCCAAAAAAACCAATGAAGCAGAAAGAAAAGAAAATCAGAAAAAAACAATAGAGACTTCTATCGCTTCCATATTGATAGGATATGGATCCTTATACATTTTCCTGCTTATTTGCAATAATATGAAGCAAAAAGTTAGAAAGTGACTAAAGGATCATGTAAACATTAAAATAAATATTTTTTCATAATACAAAATATATCAAACCCAAACTATACCTCTAAGTCAATTCTGATTCATAATAATCCAGTAGGAGAGAATGGAACTGCCCTTTGGGATTCTTAATGTAAATCTTTATGGAAGCACACAGCCTCATCTTAGTCCCATAGAGTGGCTAATGGATTTGTACCATCAACTTTATGATTAGCAGCTCAATAGTTTACCTCCTATGCCACAAGAGCTCCCGTTCCTAATTTCATTAATTATGCTATTTCAAGATGCAAGAATAGTATTTAATTAAAGAAACTTAATATATGTTATGATTTCTTAGCAACTATATTAAGTTGCCCCTATTTCCTTGGTGACTTTGTTAAACAGAGACATCTAAATGTTGCTACCACTAAAAAATGTGGGCAGTGCATTGCAAATACTTTTTATATTCTAGAAAATATCAACTTAAGCACTTGGGATGGGCTGTGGGGGAAATACAATCTAGGACTAAGAGGAATCACAGAGAGAAAATTTCGAATTCCTTTTATATTTCAAAAAGGAAGTGTCCATGCAGGTTTACTTCACTGGAGAAGCATAACATGCTTGGAAAAGTAGCTGGACTGTGAAAAAAAAAAGAAATGGAAGACCTTCCACGAGACGGGTTGCCACGGCTGACTATCAGAACAATTGTGAGGATGGCCCAGGACCAGGCAGTGCTTCATCCTGTTGACAAGGAGTTGGAACTGACTTGATCTCACCTGGCAACAACCTTGGAGAAGCTGGCAGGGACAATAGTGTAAGGAGACGGTTTTTCTGTCTGCAACATTTCTCATGGTTATTCCAGCAAGTCTATCTTTCTCTCTATAGTCCTTAGTCTCTTGGCTACATGACTGGCTCTGCCTTTCTTGGGCAAGTGTTAAACAACTTCTTCAGAGCTGCCAATGCCCCCAACATACTCAACTTGATTGGTCCACGGGCTAAGAAAACCAGTGGTCCGCTCTCAGTTGTGGTGTGTCAGGTGCCTCTGCTGGGACAGCTGCCTCTGAGCATCAAGAACTCTGAAGTGCTTTTGAAATGGCTCATTTAGGTATAAAATGGAATGACAAAACTAGCCAACCCCTGAGTATAAGTTCTCTGCATCTTATTTGCATGTTCCCACCCAATCATTTGATGGCAGTTACAAAGAGGATGGATAGAAGAGCCACACCAAGCAAATTAACTGCCTCACTTTCCTCTGAGATGTCCTTATTCCTTCTTCTGGCAGTCTATTCCGTATTCTTTATCAGTACCATAATCAAGTGCATCCATTCTTCTTTAGCCTCTTTCTTAATCATAGTTAAGCTTTCATATACATAGGCGGCAATTGAAAATAGTGTGGCCCTATTTTCTAGAAATACCAGAAGGATAGATTCTTTTCATACTCAGTGGTTCCTTTCCCCCCCAAAAAAATCTTTGTGTGTGTGTGCATGTATTAAGTCTTTTTTTGCATATAAGGAAGAGGGTTTATATATGAAAGGAATGGAACATTGAGAAAGCATCCCAATCCAGTCCAGTCCAAGTCCATAAGTCTGATATTAGCCCATATATCCGATACCAAACTACAAAATCTTCTTCAGACGCATGAAGCACATGCAATGATGCCAGGACAATCACAGGCCAGTGTGTGCAGAGTCTTGTGTATGAAGTGGTGGTAGAAGCATCTCAGAGCTGCCAGGGGTCTCCCCATGCCATCTCAAGCATCTCAGAACCAGCAGGAGTCTCCACTTGGCTTCTCCAGACCCAGACAGAGGTCTGGTCCATCAAGGCAAGCCCAAGTGGCTTCCCCTCCAGCTCTTCCAGGTTCCAGGACTTGGGTTCTATTAGCATGCTTCCATGTTGTCTTCTTAAGTCTTTTTTTTTAAAAGATCATTTTATTGGAGACTCTTATAGCCTTTTAAAAAATCCACATGTCAATTGTATCGAGCATATATGTACATATGTTGCCATCACTAGTTTATAAACACTTACTTTCTATTTGAGTTCTTGGGATCAGCTCTTCTTTCCCCCACTTTCCCTACCTCCCACCATTGTGCCTCCTTGATAAACTATAAATCATTATTTTCATATGTTACATGTACTGCTATTTCCTTTACCCATGGTTTCTGCTGTTTGTTCCCCTGGGGCATAATGGGTTCCCCTTTCTCTCCCTCCTCCTCTCCACCTTCCCCCATCCTCCTGGTTGTGTCTTTTAAATCTAATTAAATTTAACTTATTTATTGGGGGATCTTACAACTCTTATCACAATTCATACATATATTCATTGTATCATATACACATATGTATGTATGCTGTCACCATCTTTTTCAAAATAGCCATTGCAGTTGAGAAAGAAACAGCAGTCTATTTCTGTAAATATTTGCAGTCTAAAAACTTTAGCAAACAATTACACTTTTTCCTTTAGTATCACTGTGAGGAATTAATTCCATGGTACTGAATCACATGACCCAGAAACAAAGGTCAGACCTCTCTTGGGGCAAGACCTCTTCCTTTACTGCACAGTAACATTTACAGAACAGTCATATTCCTTGCCCTTTAGGGTATTGTTTTATACACACTAACTTTTTATTCTTCAATCTTTACAATAACCTCAGGGGATGCAGTTGGAATTAGTAGTTTTCTTCTCACTTTACAGATATAGAACTTGAGACTATAAAAGATTGTATAATTTTTCCAGTCATTTAGTATGCACCAAAGCTGTGGCCCATATCTAAGTTTGCATGGCTGAAACAGTAATTTCTTTAACCAATGAACTCTATTTCCAGAAAATTTTCATGCCTCACCCTCTAAAGTTTGGACAAGGAACCTGGTGGCAAAATGATTAAGCACTCAACTGTTAATTGATGTTCTGACAGGCTTTACAGGGGAAAAGGTCTGGTGACTTGCTCTCATAAATATTACTGCCTACTGTCATAATTCACAAAGACAGTGTTTTACTTTGGTGATTAGCAACTGGGTTCTTAAAAGCTCATGAAGAGCAATCTAAGATGCACCGGTTGGTCTTTCCCCATTTGGAGGAAAGAAGAGGTATGAAAATAGAAAAACATATGCAAACAACCCCTCCAATGGACTAACATACCACACTTATATCAATTTACACAATCTGAAGAGTGAAAGAGGCAGATGGTGCCAGGCTCCACTCTCCATTTCTCTCAGAGGGATCGTATTAGAAGGGCCTGAATAATGAGCAAAAACAAGCTATGCATCTGGCCCTCAGCTATCCTTCAGTTCTGGAACTAAACTAACCCCAATGATTCAAACAAGAAACAGGTCTCTAAGGGAAACAATAGTACTTGGAAGGCATGAACACCTCAGAGTCACTCATAATTCCAGATAAACAGGGCATCATTTTCCCAAGGACAATGATCAGAAGTGTTAGCAAGAAAAGAAAAATGAAAATACAAAGCCCAGGAAGGAAGAGGGTTAGGCAATAATATACTGAGAAGTTGTGATGAATGAAACAAAATGTGTGAGTTGTGGGATGGGAAACTGATGATCACCCCTGTATGCCCTGATCCAATCCCCCTCCCCCCAAAAAAAAATTAAGAGAAAAAAGTTACAGCACTTGAAACACAGCAGTTCTCATCTGTCATACAGGGTTTCAATGAGTCTTAATTTTAACCCTAAGTGTGTCGCCCTGATGGTTGTGGAGTCTTTGATTTCATGCTGCCTCATGACAACATGTCCCAGGTATGTAAGATTCCATTCTCACCACTCATCTAGCACAGACTTGTTTGATCCTGAAGAAGGATACTTGATAGACGATCAGTGCAAAAAGGAAGACTCTCAAGGAGATGGATTGAGGGAGTGTGTCAGTCCAGGAAGACGAGAGGAACAAATTCATAGACACACATATGAATATAAGGAAAAGATTTATATACAAGAGAAATGGGACATTGAGAAAGCATCCCAGACCAGTCCAGTTCAAAGCCAAAACTCTGATATTAATCCATATGCCCGATACCAGTCTATAAAGTCTAATTCTGACTCACGAAGTCACAGGCCAGTGGGTGAAGAGTGCCGGCGCCCAGAGGGGTCTCCCTATGGCTCCTCGCTTCCTGGGCTCAGGATCCATCAACAGCATCCAGTGGTGGTAGAAGTAATCTCAGCGCTGGCAGGGGTCTCCACATAGCTTCTTCAGCTTCAGAGGTCTGGTTCCATCAGGGCAAAGCCGTGTGGCTTCTCCTCCTGCTCGTCCAGCTCCTCAGATGCTGCCACCTTGTCTTATCCATAGTTTATTGTCTCTGAGACTAACTCCCAACAACTGGAAAGATAGCTTCTCATCTCCACCAGAGAAATATCGTGAGGTTTCCCAGAAGTCTCAGGAGAAAGCCATGCCCACACAGAGGCCTCATTGGCTACTCAATGGCTATCTCCAGATTAACAGGCTAGACTCCACCCCTACATCTCAATCATGATATTAACATAAGCACATGACCGCCACACAGAGTCTCCGCAACAATGGACTCAACAAAACAATAAAATCCTAAGGACACCTCAGACAGTGTGTTGATAATGTGTGATTTGTAGATGTTTTACTAAACCTTGCGTGAATTGACTGTTCCTTAAAACCCTACTCTGGGGGGATATCCAATGGTCTACAGATTGGCTTTGGGCCTCTACTCCAACGCCCTTGTTTGCTTTGGTATAGTTCTTTGCTTTGGATCTTTTGATACCTGAGACCTGATCCATCGACACCTTATGACCGCTTGCTTGTCTTCAAGTCTTTAAGACCCCAGATGCTATATCTTTTGATAGCTGGGCACCATCCACTCTCTTCACCACACTTGCATATGCACCCATTTTTACTTCAGTGATCATTTCAGGAGGATGAGTATCAAAGAGTCCCAGGTTATCAGAACAAAGTATTCTTGTGTTTAGGGAGACTTTAAGTAGAGGCTCAAAGTCTGCTTGATATCTTAATCCTTAACATACAAATATATATACATTGGCTTCTATTTTGTTTCACAGGAATATATTTACATATATACATACCTACAACTATACCTCTCTAGAAATTAAGAATTTTTATAAAATATCAGATGATTGAACCATTCAAGTTCAGTTACACTGATTACAGAGGTTGGAGAGCCATTGGAGAATGTCAAGCAGTGGAGTAAGATGCCTGTTCTTAAAATACTTTTCATAGAATAAGATTCTCTAGAAAGGGCAGACTAGAGTCATGGGAGCTAGTTAGGACATTATTTCATTGGGTCATATAGTCCCAGTGGCAAAGCTGTTTACAAGGCAGCCTGCACCTGTTGCAGAGTCTTTTCTTGTTCTGGGCCCCACTCAAAACTGACAGCCTGTCTGTTATATTACTGTCTGTCATGTTACTTGATAAATAGGTCAGAGTAACACACCCAAAGGAGGGAAATGTTGCCTCCCAAATCTGAAGAGGTCCACTTGGCAATGTGCCTCCTGTTTACTTGGGGAGGAGGGCGGGATGCAGAGAATTTATCCTTCAGTTTAGTAGAGAGTGCCTGAATCTTCTTTGCGTTGATATATTGGTCCAGAAGAAGGTTGAGGGAAGCTAGAGTGTAGCCAATAGAACAGATAGGGGAGAGGAGGCATTACATAAGAGTGTCATTAAGTTGTTAATGGTAGGACCCAGACCTGATTAAGGCCATCGGTGAATGTTTAACTCTGCTAAACTGATTCACTCCACTTTGATCTCCTGCTGAGAATTTGTGTCTTCTCTTCAAATATACTGAATCAGAAGCTCCATTTTTAGCAAAATTGTCAGGTGGTATTTGGATATACTATCTAAAAACCACCTGCAGATCTTAGTAGCGATGAAGATTCTGATTCAGTGCATTTTCGGAAGAAATGCACAGTCTCCACAAAGGAGGAGTTGTTATCTGTGATGACTGCTTCAAGGTCTTGTTAAGTGCTCAGTAGCAACCGAGTGAATCTACTCAGAAGTGCCTAGTAAGAGAAGCCTGGCAATCTAATTGTGAATAGTTACCAATTTTCATTGAATTTCCAAGACAACTCTTTAGAGGACTAGAAAGCCTCTTCTTTCTCCCTTGGAGAAGTTAACGGTTTTGAACTGCTGACCTTGAGTTTAAAAACCCAGTGCATAGCCACTACACCACTCGGGCTCTAGCTGAAAAGTCTCAGCCTTGAAAATTCTGTGGAGCACAGTTGGTGGGGCCTTCATAAGTTCAACTGGTCAGAGCAGTGGTTCTCAAGCCTCCTAATGCCGCAACCCTTTAATGCAGCTCCTCAAGTTGTGGTGACCCCCAACCACCAGAAATACTTGTTTACCGATCATCTTAGGTGACCCCTATGAAAGGATTGGTCAACCCCCAAAGGGCACGTGGTCCCCAGGTTGAGAACCACAGGATTAGAGGCTGATTCATTGTGGGCTAGAAGGAAGAGGGGGTCAGGGCTGTGGTAAATTTTAGGTTCCAGGTTTACAAAGCTCTTTTAAAAACAAACTGGCAAAGCAGAGAAGCAGTGCGCTGGAAGCATAATAAATGCACCTCCTCCTCTTTAAGCAATGAGGGCCAGGCATCGACACATGTGAATACGCTCAGGAGCCATTGTCAGCAGGAAGAGGCAAAGGATGATTCAAGAAAAAGAAATCCTCATGCAAACTCTGGGATTATCTGACAAAATTACAGTGGTGACGTGTTAAAATTGACACAAAGAAACAAAAGGTGAGGAAACAGGCCTACATCAGATGAGGCTAGATCTTGGGACTTGTTTCCACGAGGAGGACTAGCAGGAGCTGGCAAGGCCTGGGTGTTGGACTCTCTGCAATCTTCTCATGAAGGTCTATGTCATGGGGAGGAGATGTGTTTCGCCCAGGAACCCACGGCGGGTGTCTGTCTTTCTGTCCCTCAGCTTTTACAGAGGCTGGTAAAACCAGGGGGAAACTGGGTTTTCCTAACTGAAGCGGAAGTAATAAAAGAAAAATGGGGTTAGCATCAAGATTCCTGGCACCGTGCCTTGCTTCTGCCACCAACAGGTTTTATAACCTGGGGCAAACGCGTGAGTTTCTCCCAGTTTCATTTCCTGTCTTAGGTAATCAGAGTTAAGAAGAAGGCACTGTTAGTTTAACACTTTGTTAGCTAACTAATACTTGGGAGGCCCTGGAGGGGGAAAAAAAATTCTGAAGGAAGTAATCTGCTAAGCACACCAGATGAACACAGTAGAGGTTGGGGAGAGATTGTAGTTTTTCCTGTTGGAGGAAATAGTGCTCAAAACGTCCCTGGGCCCAAATGAAATGGCACTTGAATGGAGCCAAGGAGTCATTTGCTGTAACTGATTACACTTAGTGGCTGACAAATCAGTTCTTTACAACAGAATAAACGATGCCCAGTCCTGCACCATCTTCATGACCACAACTGCTACAGCTTGAGTTCCTGGCCCCGTGCCATCCTTACAACTGCCTGTCTGTTGGAACCCACCGATCTGGCCACTATTTAAGTTCATCTCATTGAGAACCGTCTTCTTTTCTGCTGCCCTTCTACTGTATCAAGAAAATTGTCCTCCTGGCACTGGTCTCTCTGGACAAGATGTCCAAAGTATATGAGACAGTCTTGTTATCTTTGCCCCTCAAGAGCAATCTCACTGTATTTCTTTGAAGACAGATGCAAAGCATCAAAACATGATTGGGTCTTTCTTCCTAGTCTGTCTTAAATTGGAAGCTTTGCTGAAACCTACCTGTTGTGGGTGACCCCTGCATACAGGTGGCATAGCTTCCAGCCACAAGTGTGATCAATCAAAAGACTGGGTGCAGCTGATGAAGCTAGAGCATATAGTAGAAAACTTGAATTGTAAAAACTTAGAGATCTCCCCACCTGCCTCCACCGCTAGCCCACCCTGCCTTCAGTGCACGGTGAAAGAGAATGACCAAGACTGTACTCTCCCCTCAGCAACAACTAGAAACAGAAATAAGCCTCAACTTAGTGTAAGAAAAATAAAAACCTAAATGGTAAGCAGTTAAGTAACTTGACAAAGATCAAATACCATCTGTCTGATGATCTTCATTTTGGCTTTTAATTGCATGTAACTTCTTAATTCATGACATACTGGAGAGAGACTACCAGTTGTCGTTAATTGAATTTGGAGCCATGGCAACCCCATTCATGCTGCAGCAGAACTGTGCCCCACAGAGCTTTCAATGATTGATTTTTCATAATATTGCCAGCCCTTTTTTTCCCAAGGTGTCTGTGAAAGTGTACTGTTGCCCCTACCAGCTGAAGGCAAACAGCTTCTGGTGATCCTTTGAAATTGGTATCGAGAAGAAGACATTGGCCAGATCAATAGCTGCGTACCAAGTACCAGGAGAAGTATTAATTTGCTCAAGCAATGAGACCACATCTGGAACTGTAGCTGCAATTGGAGTCACCACCTGGTTAAGCTTACGATAATCCACCATCATTCTCCATGATCCATCTGTCTTCTTTACAGGTCAAATGGGTGAGTTAAACGGAGATGTGGCAGGAATCACCAACCCTGCATCTTTCAAGTGTTTGATGGTGGCACTGATCTCTGCAATCCCTCCAGGAATGTGGTATTGCTTTTGGTTTACTATTTTCCTAGGCAATGGCAATTCTAAGGGTTTCCATTTGGCCTTTCCCACTAGGATAGCCCTTATTCCACATTTCAGGGATCCAATGTGGGGGTTCTGCCAGTTACTGAGTATGTCTATTCCAATGATGCATTCTGGAACTGGGGAAATAACCACAGGATGGGTTCAGGGAACTACCGGACCCACAGTGAGGCGTACCTGAGCTAAAACTACATTAATAACTTGGCCTCCATAAGCCCCCACTCTGACTGACAGGCCTTCAAAACACTTTGGGTCCCCTGGAATTAGAGTCAGTTCAGATTCAGTGTCCAGTAATCCCCAAAAAGTTTGATTATTTCCTTTCCCCCAATAAACAGTCACTCTTATGAAAGGCCGCAGGTCCCTTTGGGGAAGGATAGAAGAAAGACTAACAGCATAAACCTTCAGTGATGTGACAGGGTCCTTCTTCCAAAGGACCCGGCCTTCGCCTCATTCAGTCACCATGAGGCCTGAACTACCCATCATGAATTGGGTATTGTCTGACCCACAGAGTCATAAAGTTGGACATGCACAGCAACACTCCATTGTTAAACAGAAGTGGTACATACCAGATCGAGCCAGAGCAGGACTTGAAGGTACAAGTAATCTGCATGAAGAAGTGGCCCAAATACCCAAAGTGCCCATTCCAGTCACATTACCTTCTCTTTCCAAATCTGCACCTATGTCTTCCTGGGGAGTTCCTTATAATAATTTAACTAAAGAACAGAAAAGTCATGCTTGATTCACGGATGGCTCTGCACGATATGCAGGTGCCACTTGTAAGTGGATAGCAGCAGTGCTACAGCCCCTTTCTGGGATCTCCCTGAAAGATAGTGGTGAAGGAAAATCCTCCCAATAGGCAGAACTTCGAGCAGTGCACCTGGCCGTTCAGTTCGCCTACAAGGAAAAGTGGCCAGATGTGAGACTGTATGCTGATCATGGGCTGTGCCTAATGGCTTGGTTGGATGGTCAGGGACTTGGAAGGAAAATGATTGGAAGATTGGTGACAAGGAGGTGTGGGGAAGAGGTATGTGGATGGATCGCTCTGAATGGACCAAAAGAGTAAATATAATTGTGTCTCATGTGAATGCTCATCAAAAGGTTACCTCTGAAGAGGAGGGTTTTAACAATCAAGTAGATAAGATGACATGCACTGTGGAGACTGGCCCTCCTCTTTCCTCTGCCACTCCTGTTATTGCCCAATGGGCACATGAACAAAGTGGACATGATAGCAGGGATGGAGATTATGCATGGGCACAGCAACATGGGCTTCCACTCAACAAGGCTGACTAGGCCACAGCCACTGCTGAGTGCCCTATTTGCCAGCAGCAGAAACCGATGTTAAGTCCAAGGTACGGAACCATTCCTCGGGGAGATCAACCGACAACTTGCTGGCAAGTTGATTATATAGGACCACTCCCATTCTGGAGGGGCAGCGCTTTGTTCTTACTTGAATAGACACATATTCTGGATATGGATTTGCCTTCCCTGCATGCAATGCTTCTGCCCAAACCATCATTCCTGGACTTACAGAATGCCTCATCCACTGGCATGGCATCCCACATAGCATTGCTTCAGATCAAGGAACTCACTTTACAGCAAATTCAGTGCGGCAGTGGGCCCATGCCCATGGAATCCACTGGTCATATCATGTTCTTCATCATCCTGAGGCAGCTGGCTTGATAGAATGATGCAATGGGCTCCTGAAAACACAACTGCGACGCAAACTACATGGCAACAACTTGCAAGGCTGGGCAGTGTTCTCCAGGAAGCTGTATATGCTTTAAACCAACGGCCAATATATGGTGTTGTGTCTCCAATAGCCAAGAGTCATGGGTCCAGGAACCAAGGGGGGCGGGAACTGGAGTGGCACCACTCACTATTACTCCTATTGACCCACTTGCAGCATTTTTGCTTCCTGTTCCAGGAACCCTATGTTCTTGGGCCTGGAGGTCCTGGTCCTGAATGAAGGAACCCTCCCACCTGGAAACACAGCACAGATTTCACTGAACTGGCAGCTGAGAATGACCCCTGGCCACTTTGGGCTTCTCATGCCTTTGGATCAACAGATCAGGAAGGGTGTCACTGTACTGAGTGGTGTGATTGATCCAGATTATCAAGAAGAAATTGGATTGGTGTTACATAATGGGGGTAAAGAGAAATATGTCTGGAATGCAGGAGATCCCATAGGCCGACTCTTAGTGCTACCATGCCCTATGATAAAAGTTAATGGTAAATTACAGCATCCCTATCATGATAGGACATCTAATGACCCATACCCCTCAGGAATGAAGGTCTGGGTCACCCCACCAAGCAAAAAACCACAACCAGCTGAGGTGATTGCTGAGGGCAAAGATAATACAGAATGGATATTAGAAGAAGGTAGTTCTATGTACCAATTATGACCACATGATCAATTGCAGAAGCGAGGTTTGTGATTGTTCATGTATTTTCTGTTTATGAGCTTATTGAATCTTTTCTTTGCTCATGTATGATATATCAGCTACAATTGGACTCTGTGTTCTCATTTATATGTATGATAGATGTTTGATGTTAAGTATAAGTTTGATTTCATTGATGTCTGGAAATTCTCTATGGGTAAAAAATTGTGTACAGGTGTCATGTTGGCAAGGGGTGTGACGTGTAGGTTTGTTATGCCAACATGGCCACAGAAGATTGGTGGGTCTGTTGTGATGGCACGGCCAATGAACACATGGAATGAATTGAAGGGCAGAGATAGGAAGGGCTCAGCGAGTCCTGCCCTCTCCCTTGCTTCCGGATCTTCAGACCAGACAGCTGCCTCGACCTCCAAGCAACACTCCCCATGGGCCACCTAATCGTGGACTGTGTTGCTGTGAATTGAGGTTCTTTCAAGCCCTACTTCACCACGCTCCTGGGATATACATCTCTTGAGCTGGGGACAGTTGGGCTGTGTCATCTGGCTGACTGTTGGTGACCTGCTCTGCTGTTTGCTGCCTGTGACAAGATACCCTGAATTGCTCTACAGAGGACTAATCAGTGGCCCTCAAGACTTGAAGGACTGCCTGTCTTCTAGCTGCCTCATGCAAGTGAGTTGCACTGAGCAGTCTGTACTGCTTTATAGATATTTAACTGTTTCTTTCTTATCTTATATACGTTTCTCTATATATAAACATATAAAAAGAATTACTAGTGTCCTGATTTTTATTTCTGTAAAAGAACCCTGCCTGACACAGTGCTTCTGACCTCCCTGCTCTTGGTTAGTTCTTACCTATGTTCCAAATAAGGTCACAAAAATAAGGAAGAAAAACTTAGTCAAATAAATCACTACATGGCCTCTTAATCATTGTTTCTATCATACATCTCTGAAATTCAGAAATTGTCCCAAAGCCTTTATAATTTGCTTATTACTCACTAAGTAGACAAGGATCTCTGAAAAGATACGGCAAGTACCTTTCAGAAAAACAAACAAAATGGATTCAGATCAATTCCACTTTACAATGGACTTAGGAAACAGGATGAGTTGTGTTATTTAACATCTGAGCTAGTCTTTCCATGCCTCTTACCTACCTAAACAATGAGTCATGGTAAAAGGTTACTGATTTATTGTAAAATCTTTTCTTTGTCTCTGTGTTGTAATGCTATACTGTGAGAAAAGCTAGGATTGACATACAGGACAGAATAATGTTTTATATTATGTATATGCATCTACTTATTTTCCTTGTACTGCTTATGCCTTGTTAGAATTCCTGAGTCTTACTCACTCAGCACTTGCTTCAGCAGAATCACTTAGGGAGCTCACTTGATGATCTGTTGGGGTAGTTGACTTAACAGTACATTCTTCATTGACAGATTTCTGTCTACCTTTTATTTCTTTCTAGTTTCTTTCTGGTCTTACACTGTTGTTATTAGATGCCATTGAGTCAGTACTGATCTGACCTGCGGATCAGTCAACGTGGGTTCCTGAAAGGGGGACTGGGAATGGAGAGGGCAAGAGACGCGAGAAATGGAGACAAGAGAGGATCCTGATCAAGTCTCGTTTATTGAGCCAAAAGGCAGGGTTAATATAAGCTAGCAACAGGGAGGGGAGGTACAACTTATGGAAATGAGGGATAGGGATAATCAGCCAATCATACACATAGCTTCAAAGAAATGGCGGGGGAGAAAAAAAATGGCGGGAAGCAGTTCTCAAACAGGTCCACAGGTTAATTAGGTGGGCTCAACAGGTCCGCATGCTAATTAGGTGAACTCAACAGGTCCGAAAGCCGTTACAATACAAAAGGTCAATACAGGCACCACTGAGGGATGGGAACAGCATTTGGCTTCCCACAAGTACCATCTCATAGAGACCCTATGCACAACAGAATCAAACATTCCCCAGTCCTGGGACAGCCTCACGATTGTTCATATGCTTGAGCCCACTGTTGTAGCTGTGGCATCAATCCATCTCCTTGAGAGCCTCCTTATGTTTTACTGCCCCTATCCTTTACCTAGCTTGATGTCTTCTGGAGACTGGTCTCCCCCCACAGCATGTCCAAAGTATGTCAGATGAAGTCACACCATCTTTGCCTCTAAGGAATCCTCTGGGTGTGCTTCCTCCGAGACAGATTTGTCTGTCCTTTAGGACTTATGTGCGTCTCTTTAATAGATATTTGCACTTCAACCCTTGCTTCAAGGTCTATTTCTTTTCTACTCCATTTCCATCCAATAATTGGTTGATTGTGCTCCTAATTGAACTGATGGAAACACTATGTTGGAGATTAAAAAGTACCTTCCACAGGAGGGGGGTGGAAGAGTTTTTTTCCAAATTTCTCTTAGCTGATGTACTTTTGCTTACTCTATTGATCTACATTAGACAACGTAGAGCCATTAAATCACTTAAATTATCAACCACACTGCAGGGATCACTTCTCCTTGTGTTTTATATCATGTTTCACAAAGGGCATGGTGCCACTCCATTTAATTCTGTAGCAAAGCTTTTGCCATTTCCAATATTCCTTGGGACTTAATAAGAAACTTTGTAGCATGAAGACCTTGACATTCATTGAACCTGCCTTTGATCTTTTTTGTTTTCTTTTTAATTGGCAGTTCTCCTCCACCCTCCGGATCCAAGCAAACAGTTTCCTCACATTTCTGTGTGACTGATTCTGAGACGGAATGGGAACTCAGACTGGGAATGGGAAGTAGTACCTCTGACAAATGATACATTTGAAATTCTGAAGTGTCGTCTTTTGTGACTTTCACAACTCTTACACTGCCATTGAGTGCATGACAACTACCAGTGACCCTGGGAGGCAAAGTAGAATTGACTCCGTGTTTCTGAGAGGATAAATTTTAATGAAAATAGAAAATCCCATCTTTCCTCTGAGAAGGAGCATCTGGTAGAACTACTAACCCTGGGGAGCACAGCCCGGTGTGTAACAACTACACTACCAGAACGCCAATAAGCACTCAATTAGCAAAGATGATTTTGTTTGCTTTCTGCTAAATGTGACAATTCCAAGTGCTGGTCAGTAAGCCTAGAGAGAGGAAATATCCAGAGCTGCTTGTGGGTATGCACATAAATACAAGCATTTTGCAAATAGTTTGCAACTCTTTGGTAGAGTTACAGATGTGTGGAAGTCATGTACTCTGGTGGAGTCTAGCCTGTCAGTCTAGCCAATGAGACCTCTGTGTGTTTGTGGCTCTCTCCTGAGAATTCTGGGAAATCCGGCTGAATTTCCCCCCTGGAGGTGAGAGACTCATGACTCAGTTCCTTGGAGAAGTTCTACTGACAAGACCACATGACAGCATTCTGATAGATCCTGCGGCCTGGAAACTGGAGGAGCCGGAGGAGAAGCCACTTGGAGCTGGACCATTTCCAGACCACTGAAGCTGGAAATGCACATAGAGACTCCTACCAGTGCTGAGATGCTTGAGAAGCCACAGAGAGGGTCCTGCCAATGTTGGGATTCTTCTATAAGACTCTGCACTCACTGGCTGGTGATTGTCCTGGCATCATTGCATGTGCCTCATGAATTTGAAGAAGACTTTATAGACTGGTATTGGACATATGGGCGATTATCAGACTTGCGGACTTGGACTAAATTGGATTGGGATGCTTTCTCAATGTTTCATTCCTCTTGTATATAAACCTCTCAAATACATATGCTTGTTTATGAATTTGTTTCTCTAGTCTACCCAGACTGACACACCCTGTATAATGGTCATTGTGATCCTCCATGTATACCCTTCAGTGTCTTCTAACATGCATACTGGGAACCTAATACAAAAATATTCTTAATAGCCTTTATAATAGCAAGAACGATAAGCAGATCAAAGTTCAATCCAATAAATTCCATTCAATAAGTTAACTGTATTGTTATAGAACAGAAGAGCATGCAGTGCAAAGGAATCAGTCTAAATTGAATTCACAAACATATTGAGTGAAAGAATTCACTCATATTTTACACCATCATCTCACATATCCAAAGTGCAAAACCAAGCAAAACTAAAGGCTTACTCATAGATGGCAAATCTTTAAATTGGAAAGGAAAGGATTAAAAAAACTCAAGATGAATGTTGAAAGACTAATTGGAAGGAGAAAGAAAAGAAATAAGGAGAATACTTTGCCCCCCAAAATGCTTCTGGTGTCTTTTTAACATTCCATATCATGACTTAAAAGGAAACAAAGCTGTTATTATATCTAGCATTGTATATACATATATACACACATTACTCAATGGCATTGATATATAGTTGTTAGGTACTGTCAAATTTGGGTAATAAGGACAGCTTGTTAGTAGCAAGAACTCTGAAAAAAGAACTTAATAGAGTGATTCCATTTATAATAGTCCCCCAAAGGATAAAATACCTAGAAATAAATTGGTCCAACCATTTCAAGGGGTAGCATAGGATGAAAGGTATCAAAGAAAGAAGTCTAAGTTGCACTGGAAGACATTAGTGAAAAACAGACCTCCAGGAACTGATAGAATATCACTGAAATGTTCCAGAACAGTGAACAGTGAAATCACTCACTCTTCTATGCTGAGGAATTCGGACAATAACTGCATGGCTAAAAATGTAGAAGAGGATCATATTTGTAACCATTCTAAAGACAGGTGACCAGGATGAACCTCGGTGGCATAGTGATTGTGTGCGGGACTGCGACCCACTGGGTTGGCAGTTCAAATCCAGCAGCAGCTCTGCAGGAGCAAAGCTAGGTCTCCTACACCCACCAGAGGGCAGTGAAGCCCCCCCCCTTCAAAACAAAGCAGAACAAAACAAAAATACAGGTGACCAAGGAATGTGGATATTACTGGGAAATATTATTAGCATCACAAACAAGTACAATTTGCTGAAGATAATTCAAAAAGATTCAGAAGAGGTCATAGAACAGGGAAATCATGCTGATATCAGGTGGATTTTGACTGTGTCAGGCAGGGTTTTCTTAGAGAAATAAAAATCAGGACACCAGTAATTCTTTTTATATATTTATATATAAAGAAAGGTATATAAGATAAGAAAGAAACAGTTAACTATCTATAAAGCAATATAGATTGCTTGGTACAACTCACTTGCATGAGGCAGCTAGAAGACTGGCAGTCCTTCAAGTTTTGAGGGCTGCTGAGTAATCCTCTGTAGAGCAATCCAGGCTATCTGGTCACAAGCAGCAAACAGCAGAGCAGTTCGCCAACAGTCAGCCAGATGACAGAGTCCAACAGTCCCCAGCTCAAGAGATGTATATCCCAGGCAAAGTAGGGCTTGAAGGAACCTCAACTCACAGCAACATAGTCTACAATTAGGTGTCCCACGGGTAGTGTTGCTTGGAGGTCGAGGCACAGGACGAACAAGGCAGCTGTCTGGTCCAGAAGCAAGAGAGAGGGCGGGACTCACTGAGCCCTTCCTATCTCTGCCCTTCAATTCATCCTGTGTGTTCATTGGCCGTGCCATCACAACAGACCCACCAATCTTCTGTGGCCATGTTGGCATAACAAACCTACCCATCACAATCCACCCCTTGCCAACATGGCACCTGTACACAATTTTTTACCCATACAGAATTTCTAGTTATCAATGAAATCAAACTTATACTTAACATCAAACATTTATCATACATATAAATGAGAACACACTGAGTCCAATTGTAGCTGATATATCATACGTGAGCAAAGAAAAGATTCAATAAGCTCATAAACAGAAAATACATGAACAATCACAAACCTCGCTTCTGCAATTGATCATGTGGTCATAATTGGTACGTAGAACTACCTTCTTCTAATATCCATTCTGTATTATCTTTGCCCTCAGCAATCACTTCAGCTGGTTGTGCTTTTTTGGCTGGTGGGGACTGGGTCATTAGATATCCTGTCATGATGGGGATGCTGTAATTTACCATTAACTTTTATCATAGGGCATGGTAGCACTAAGAGTCGGCCTATGAGATCTCCTGCATTCCAGACATATTTCTCTTTACCCCCTTTATGTAACGCCAGTCCAAGTTCTTCTTGATAATCTGGATCAATCACACCACTCAGTACAGTGACACCCTTCCTGATCTGTTGATCCAAAGGCATGAGAAGCCCAAAGTGGCCAGGGGTCATTCTCAGCTGCCAGTTCAGTGGAATCCATGCTGTGTTTCCAGGTGGGAGAGTTCCTTCCTTCGGGACCAGGACCTTCAGTCCTGAAGAACATAGGGTTGCTGGGACAGGAAGCAAAAATGCTGCAAGTGGGTCAATAGGAGTAATAGTGAGTGGTGCCACTCCAATTCCCCCCCCCCCTTGGTTCCTGGACCCATGACTCCGCTATTGGAGACACAGCACCATATATTGGCCGCTGGTTTAAAGTGTATACAGCTTCCTGGAGAACACTACCCCTGATACCACTTGTGTCAGGCAGGGTTCTCTTAGAGAAATAAAAATCAGGACACTGGTAATTCTTTTTATATATTTATATATAAAGAAAGGTATAGAAGATAAGAAAGAAACAGTTATCTATAAAGTAATATAGATTGCTCGGTACAACTCACTTGCATGAGGCAACTAGAAGACTGGCAGTCCTTCAAGTCTTGAGGGCCGCTGAGTAGTCCTCTGTAGAGCAATCCAGGCTATCTGGTCACAAGCAGCAAACAGCAGAGCAGGTCGCCAACAGTCAGCCAAATGACAGAGTCCAACAGTCCCCAGCTCAAGAGATGTATATCCCAGGAGCATGGCAAAGCAGGGCTTGAAGGATCCTCAATTCACAGCAACACAGTCCACGATTAGGTGTCCCGGGGGTAGTGTTGCTTGGAGGTCGAGGCACAGGACAAAAAAGGCAGCTGTCTGGTCTGAAGATCTGGAAGCAAGAGAGAGGACGAGACTCACTGAGCCCTTCCTATCTCTGCCCTTCAATTCATCCTGTGTGTTCATTGGCCGTGCCGTCACAACAGACCCAACAACCTTCGGTTGCCATGTTGGCATAACAAATCTACCTATAACATTGGCTAAAAGCAAAGAATACCAGAAACATATTTGCTTGTGTTTTATGGACTAGGAAAAGACATTAGAATATGAGGATTATAAAATCTATGGATAGCCTTGAGCAGGTTGGGAATTCCAGAACACTTCATTGCATCCATAGGAAAACTGTGCACAGATCAAGAGGCCATCATTTGACAGAACATGGCTTAAAATCAGGAAAGATATTTGTCAGGGTTGTATTCTTTGACCATTCTTATTTTATTTGTTTATTGAGCAAATGATCTGAGAAGCTGCACAATCTGAAGAAGACGTCATCAATTTTCAGCAAAATCATCAACAACTTGAAATACACTCATATACAACCTCACTGCATGTAAAGTGAGGAGGATTTGAAGCATGTGCTGATGAAGAATAAAGACGGCAACCTTCATTATGCATTATAACTCATGTAAAGAAAAGCAAATCTTCCAACTGGACAAAGAAGCATCATGAAAAATGGGGAAAAGATCAGAGTTTTCAGGGATTTCATTTTAGTTGGTTACACATTAATGCTTGCCGAAACAGTGGACAAGAAGTCAAATGAGATATTGCATTGGATAAGTCCACAGCATAAGAACTATTTAACGTGATATAAAGACATTACAGTGAGAACTAAGATGTGCCCAACACAAGTAAGGTGTTTTCAACCCCCTCATGTGAAAACTAGATAACAAATAAAGAAGACCAGAGAATTAAGACACATAAATTCCTGTATTGGCAAAGAATGCTGAAATCAAGAGTCCTCATTAGACAGAACATGGACTGTCAGAAGAACAAACCAATCTGTCTGGGAGGAAGTATGCTCTTTAGAATAGATGGTGGTGAGACTTTCCTTATATACTTTGGGCATGCTATCAGGAGAGAATATTTTATAGAAAAGGACATCTGGTTTGGTAAAGTGAGTGGTCAGTAGTAAAATTCACAGTCCCTGGCATCTATGCTGAAAACATGTGAAGCTGTTCATGATGAATTAATAGAACTAAAAGTAAACCAAGCGTACATACTTATTGGCCATACATGAGATGATAGCCATTGTTTCTGTCCTGGAAACTGGGCATGCCTCTGCCATGCTATGGAAATGTAAAACTAAAAATTCACAGGTTTAGAAAATATCTGATTGGGTGGAAGAAAAAGCTGGAGTAGCGAAGCATCATCATGCTTATAAATCACTAGCACAGCAATAAACTTGATAATCTTAACTTTCTCATAAAGATGAAATTTGCTCAAATAGAGATTTCTATAAATGAAACACACTCTACTCACTTTCCCTGCTCACTTCCTCCCCCCACCCATGTACAAAATCTGATAGCGGGGAGGGGGGAGCCACTCTACTACAGTTTGCTCACCATTTCATTAAGAGAAGAAATAATGCATAACTATTGAAAAACCCCTTTTGCAAATTGATGACTGAAAACTCATAACAATATATCTCAAAAGTAAAAATGTTCCAAAGAGCTGGAAATGGATCCATAAGTTGGTCATGGTGAAAAGAAACAAATGTTTTATGTAAAGCAGTGTTTTCAAGGTGAAGACTTTCATTGTGTCTTATTTTAAGTTCTCTACAGAAGTAAAGCCAGTGAATCATCTCTCTCTCTCTCCATATATATATATATATATATATATATATATATATATATATATAGTTTACATCCTGGGGGAGTCCAAGTCCAGGTAGGTTCCAAGTCTGTGGAGTCAGGTATTCAGTTGTAGGCTTCTTCTGACTCTAGTAACTACAGGGGCTAATGAACCCAATGTGGGCAGGAAGACTGCAGGCTGGTGTTTGCAGAGGAGGAGACTCCCAAGCCAGCAGGTTATAGGACAGGCTACTGAGTTTTCCTAGGAATGGCAGGCAATATGGCAGGCTGGGGTTTCATGTCCCAAAAACTGGGTGTTGATAAGCTGGATGCAAGATTCAGACTGTGCAAAAATAAAAATAACAGTAATAACCCAATAGCTTCCATTTACGCTGGCCAAGGGACAACACCCTGTGAAAAACTGCCTTTCGATTGATTATTGCACAGGTCCTGTGACCAAATAAGTGCATTGCACCACAGTCCAATCAGACCACCGATTGGTTGTGCATTGCAGATTCCAACATAGAGGTGAACACATTGTGGGGTGGGGGTGGGGTCACATCGTGAAAAATAACTAAGAATCCTGGCTGTGTCAAGGTGACATAAAACCTAACTATGATACATGGAATTTTGAAAACCATATACCTTCTTGAGGATGAGAGAAATAAAGAACATGACAACCCAATGCAGACTTTAGATGGTCCAACCCTACAGTTTATTAAAAATGGATAACATGTCAGGTACTGAGTGGGGATAGAAAGTCAAGATGCATAAAGCACAACATAACCATGGTATTTTTTAATAAACAACTTTATTTTCATGTTATTTAAAAAAACATTTTTATAAATATTCATCCTTTTCTATGCCAAGACATAGTGAAAGACATTGCATAATTTATGCTAAACAAGGCAGTATGCCTTACAAGGGAAGACATAAAATGTCCAAAGGATATTTAGAACATTGTAGAGTTTAAAGCTTTAACCTCTGAAATGCTCACCATATACACTGTAAATTGTCACCTGTGAAATGTTGATCCCATACTTTGGAACAACAATAAATAACAACTGCTCTTCTTCCAAACAGCTACAAGCACGCACATGGACACACGTGCCCCTATCCTTGCTGTCTGTTTCTCTGGATCTCACACAATTGACAGCCAGCCTCAATCCTAGTGACTGGCATGCTGTGCACTCGCTCCAAATAATAATTTAAGAACATTTAAAATTCACTGTCTTCAAATTAAGTAACAGTCAGGACTGAACTCTTATCGACTTTTTAAAACAATGACAGAACAGTACATTATCAGGCAAATTCATATCTTTAAAATACCAACAAGAGGCATTACAATGCAAAATGTGAAAGATAAATAAATAAATATATATATATATATAAATAAACAGAACTCATAGAAAGTAGTCAAACACAGTCAGCACAGTCCAACAGTCCCCAGGAATCGCTGGTTTCTCTCGGGTTCCACTATGACTGAAGTGCCTTCAACAGGATTCACTTTGGAGTTTCCTTCTCACTTGTCACTTGGTGTGCTCCTAGGATGAAACAACGGTGCTCTTAGTAGGTAATCATTAAACTGACGGAACACACTCTTCTTCGACTGCCTCATATCGTTGACACTCTACCAGTTACTACCTGTACCCACTATTGCCCTGAGCAGCCCTTAAAAACCTGGGTTTTGAATGCTCTATACTAAGGGCCCCGTGGTAGCAATTGTGCTGTTGATTTCTAACAGGTAAAACAGACTGAACACTGTCCAAGTGTTGTACCGGCAGAAGGAGGCACGTGCAAACTCACTGAAGGCTCAGTAAACTCTGAGACTGCTGTTGCTTAGTTCTGAGACAAGGCAAGCACAGACAGCAGAAGGAAGCACTGCCTATCCTGCAACACCCTCAGGATTGTTCTTGTTTGAGCCCAGACTCATGAAACAGGGACTTTTTTTTTTGTCCTTTTATGAAGACCCAAAGATTATCATGATTATCATATATATTGTCCTGAGTCACGAGGCTAAAAGAGGTGGAGCCTAGACGTGAACGCAAATGGATCTCACAGCAAAGACTTCGTATTCACCTGCAAGACTGAGAGGCACCCCAAATTTAGGGCTGACATTTTAGGTCTGAAACCAGACGAAAACTGTGGTAATCCTTGCACTTTTAATAGGCAGGAAGATTTTCAACACAACTAACAGATGTGGTTAGTGGTTTTCCTTGGGGTGGAGGTGTTGGGATGGGAATGTAGGATGCCAGAAATATTGTGCTGTAGGCTGATCGATGGTCTCAACCCAAACTGAATCATGACTATGAAAATAAGCCATGTTCGGCCTTTCAACTAACTTCTCTTACATGATTTTCAGAAGCAGAAGTCAGTAACTAGCTGTACCCATGACCCCAGGCCCACTAGTGGGCACTAAAGTCCCGCAGCAACTCACTTTGCAAGTATCTTTTGCATCATTTTCTTCACCAGGGGGGCTGCGGGGTTGAGGCAAACTTCCTGCCCATTCTTGAGAGTGGCTCTGCAGAGAGAGGAGGATCCACATGAGCGGGGAGGGGGAGGAGGGCAGCGCCCCGGGGTGGGTGGG